>ML782274.1:270604-294437 GCA_009831015.1 Picea engelmannii
AATAAATAATTAATGTAAAATAAAAATATGGAAACTAGAATTAAAGGAAACTTAAATTTTGGAAAGTAGGGGACATTGGGGAAAAAGCGAAAAAGAATCATCATTTAAGAAATTACTAAATTTCAGAAACATCATTTTAGGAAGGAGAATAAAAGCAAGAGAGGGGATCTAGGAACCCTAGGAGAAATTTAAGGAGCGATTTTGGGGGGTGTGAGGGAATTTAGACTATTAATTAATAAACAGAAATAATTATTGGAGAACCCTAGGGATGAGTGACACTTGGACGACGGAGATTGCTTAGGGGTTTTGTCATAAAATATTAATTAATTAATAATCAGGAAAGTAGGTGGGGTCTCATTTTTCCTATAAAAGAAAGGGAAAGGAAGGAAAAAAGGGGGAAAAGGTTAGCGTAAGGTTACGCTGTCGAATTGTGGTTTGACGGATTTTCTTGTGAGGAGTTGGGTGTAAGCTCAGCTTTGTTGGAGTGGTAGCTCAGCCGTGGAGGCGAGCTGAGTAGCTAGTGTTTTCTTGGGTTCTTGTGTGGCCCTTTTGCGGCTCGGGGGGCGACGGGGGAAGCAAAGTACCCCTCGCGTTGGCTGGGAGGTACCAGTGAGCATTCTGCGGTCGGCAAGCGGGAGGACAAGGAGCGCGGGACTTCGATCGAGACGCGGACAACATACTAGGCAGGCATGAGGAATCCAGTACGCTCATTTAATACATTTTTAAATTTGAACTGTAACGTCTCCCATTTTGTTGACTTATGTTATACCTCATATGATGTGTTTATGAAATCTGAATTTAATTGGCCTCCATATTTATCAATGTTTAGTCAGGACAAATGGTGGTAGTTTCAAACTGATAGGTTTATTCCGATTGGATTTGTTCGATGTACAAAAAAAAACTGTCGTAAGCCTTCCAGATCTCATCCGGGGTGAATTGTAGAGTTGGGTTAAAATTTGGAGGCAAGTAGGGAGTCTTTCCTTAGTCGATTCATGGATGTGAGAAACTTTTCTTTCCGAAACTAACCAGTTACATAAACTGCCATATGTTCAAAAATCGAATACGGCCTTCTTGTGTGGGAGACCCTTATGCAGTTTTTAAGTTGAATTATTTTAATTACCATGTGCGTTTTGCAACCCGGAATGCCAATCCGAGACCCACACCCTTCGTCTGGCTTCTGTGACTGTGTAACTCCTCTTTGGCAAACCGAGACGGTTTTACCTCTGTCTAGATTGGATTTCGTTTCAGTGACTCGGGCGTTTAACCCTTGGCGGTAGCTGTGTGTGTCATATCCCTTCATGACTGAGTGTGCACCCAATCCCGTGGCCATCGTGCAGACAGGCACATTATCTTGAGTTGATTCTTGCGATTTATTCTGCCTGGACGAGGTAGTCAGTGGCGCGTTGTTTTCTTTTTATTTTGCTTATTGGGTTGCGTTTTTCCTTCCGTCTGGCATTAGTACCCCTGCGATCTGGTCTGCGTTCAAATGGTTAAAGAGATTCATTGAATGAGTTGGGGGCGTTTTTTTTCTGCCGTTGTATTTGTATGCGTTGTATCATCATGGTATGCGTTTTCCTTATGGAATCCACGCGTGTTTTCTGGTAAATCTTAGCGTTGTAGCACATTGTAAATCGTTTGATTTAACTCTGAGTATCGTTATCCCTGTCAGCTCTGCATATTGCTGTCAGACCCCCGCACTGTCGTGCGTGGCTGTTTCCTCTCTGCGTAATATGCAACCTCCCCGGCGTTTAACCTGGCACTATCTTCGCGGCATACGTGGGCTCTGGATTCGACGCGCTGATTCTGGGCTGCACAGGGAAGTCGTTGATCCCTGACCCGTGGTCTGATACAGTTCCCTTGTCCAGTGATTATCTTAACCCTCTTGATGTCTTAAGTTCCAGATATTCGGTTTTTTTTTCCTGATTTATTTAACCAGCAAATCCACCATCGACTCTCCTTAACTAAGATGAAAAATCCTTGCAGCGTAGCTACCGCCCTTATAATGCTACCGTTCCCTTGACTTGCCCTCGCCCTTGCAGGTGTTCTGTTGCCTCGGTGATTCAGTAACCGCATGATAGTACATCGTAGAGTGATAAAGTTTAAGGCAGATCGTCGTGGTTAATAAGCTGTGGTAATTATTATTGTGACCAGTTGTTATTTCAATGGACTTATTAAATGACGTGGTAATTATTAAATACAAGTCGTTGTTATTTAATAACCACATACAATGAATGTCGAATGCATTATATTTGAGTAAATTAATTACCAGATAGATCGATATACCAACAGAACTTACCGTTTGTAACAAGCACGCTCAGTTCAGTTATAATGTTGAGTCACACGAAGCCATTACGAGGTTATAAGTCAAGTTGATAAGTCCCCTGTTACCAATAACAATCTAAGGTAATTCACCTTTATTAATATTGTAGAAATATTGTAGGCGTTGAAATGGCTAATTTAATGTTACTATATTGTTTTTAAATTTTATAAAGCACGATGTATTTCTCGAGCAATGATTCGGACAACCATGATGTTGTTTCCTGTAGTGAAATATTTAACTATCTGCTCTCATACATATTTTTATCCTTAGCATTGATGGCCACCTTAATTTAATGACCATAGCCAAGTGGATGGTGGTCACGGTCCCTTAAAATTCCATTATGATATAGATCGTTTATTTATTCATGGAGTATATATTGCAATTTTAAGTAGTGAACGATATAACTTTGTTGATTCCGATAAACGAGATGTTTTTCCAAATAGTGAATTCTTTAACTATTGCTTTATTCTATTGCTGTTAATTGACTATGGATAGGTCATACGCAATAATGCCTTTTACAATTGTCAATCAATTTTGTTAATTTAGATTGCCCTTTCTCTTTATCTTTTTCAATTTTAACTTTTATAGATCGCCATCTTGACTAGGTTGCATTTTGATATTCTCCAATTCAATGTTCCTTTATTTATGATGATTATTACAACATTAACATATTTAATGGTTATTGAATTAATGTCTTATTTAACAATGAGAGATGTCCCTTCCAAATATAGCCCTTAAGTATTGACAAGTTAAATTTTAGTATTTTAAGATTGACTTTAAAGTTATGATGTTCTAGCGCTACTTCCAGTGTTGATGACCCTTGTGAATATGTTAAAGCTTAGTATTTTAGGTTGCCAATTAAAATTAAGAATATGGAAATTTTAGTAGTTAAGATTGCCTTTAAAATTATGATGTTCTAAGTTACTTCCAATTATGATGACATTTATGGAAGTGATGGTACGGTTGATTTTAATGACATTGCACATAAGGCTCCTCCTGTTGAAACTAAAAATTGTTATCTTGTCAAGATCTCTATAATTTGGGGTAGTTGTAGCATACCTCAGGTAGGGCGATTACAGAATCATGGTCCAATTAGGTAATATGGATGGAAGGCGTTAATATTTCATGAGAGGTTTTTGCAAAATTTTATTGTTATTAATAATATTTTTGTGGCGCAATAGTTTGACTTACGTACCATGATTTACTCAGAGTTAGAAAAGGGGGTGTTGATTCTTTTAAAAGATGATGAAATTGGGTTCTGTGTTGGAGTCCTCTTGTCACGCACCTTCCGTAAGGGGCGTAGTTGTTCTTCTTATTTATGTTGTGCTTGATTGTGGTCAGTTGGTTGCTTGGTCTGTTGTGTCGGGTGGGATGTAGACACCTCCATGTTCCTCAGAATAGTCGCCAGCCCTGAGACCTTAAATGGTTAAAGACGATGGGAACCTGGGCTTGAGCGTTGCTTATTTGTCTTGGAGGTCCTAACCTTGCAGGGTAGGATGGGCGGGAGGTCAGTCGTATTTTAGCCGTCCATTTTACTTTTTGTGTGATCTTCATTTATGAATGTGGTTACGTATCGTGCGTCCTGGTCATATTCTTATGTTCATCCTAGTTGCGTCGCATCGTCGTCAGGTGGCGACGCAGAGTCGAGTAGACTGTAGTTGTCTCCTTGTACACACGCACACACACACTTCAAAAAAAAAATTGCACCTATCTCTGGAATGGTTGTCGTAACGAGGCAGTTCTTTACATGTAACAAATCTCTTCAATTGATATCGATTATAATTATGATTTTGATTCTGATTGTATTTGATTACTATTCTGGTCGATTATGGTTGTTTATTACTATTACATCGTATCTCATGTGCCTCGAATCAATGCTTAATTTTGTTTGATATAAAACAGGCCTGTCAAAAGTTTGACCATGTTTTATGGTGACTAAAAATAGAGCATTCCGTACTTTGTTTTGATTGCATTTTTTTTATTGTTTAATCTAAATGATAATTTCACTTGAATTATTAGTAATTCGTTTTGATGATGAAAAGAAAACTAAATTGGATTTAATTTCTTTTAAGATTTTATTTGATTTCTATCTGATCTTGTTTGCTATTTTTGACTAGCTACAGAATCAGATGATTCTGTAGCTAAGTCTATAGGATCATTTTTTATTTATTTTGTCACTCAAATATCTTTCTAATTTGATATTTGTGTTCTATTGTAGGTAAATTCGAATTGCAATTGAGTTTATGAGCAGTTGGAGGATATCTTAAGGATTTCACCTGCATTTTTAGTTGCTTAGTTTAGAAGATTTTGGGGATTTTTCCCAGATTATGTATTTTATTTTGATATTATCCACAAGGAAGTTTTACCTTGTGAAGAGTCTTATAAATACTTATGATTTTTGTAATAATCATCATCCTCATTCGTGGGAGAACAAGGATATGTAATTCTGATACAAACTGGATCAGAATTGATGTTTTGTCATAGCTTTAGCTTCTCAATATATCAACACTTTGTTTCAAGTTTTGTATATCACTTTGTTTATGGTTTATGATTACTTTAGCTATCTAAATCAAATGCAAATGATATAATTTTATTATTGTTATCCATATCTTGTCTCTTCCAAATAGATAAAAGACATAACAGTTGTTGATTCATTTTGTGAATGATAGTTTTTTCTTCTTCATAGATTGAATTGTTATATATAAGTTTTCTACATAACAGGTTTCCCTTATTGCAGGAATTTATAATCAGAAGATTGTTATGATTTTATTTTATGTCTTGTTTGTTCTGTAAAACACTTGAAGGAGAAGCATAGCTGATTGTTTACGAGAAGCTTAAGGACTAAACAGTGTGATTTTCTTCCTCCAACCAGCTTAAGAAGTCATCATACACAGGGCAGACTTAGAGCGTTTCCAGGTCAATTAGTTTGTTGTTTACTGTTTCGATTAAGTAGTTTAATTTAGATATAATCTTAATTAGATTTATATTAGATTTTTTAATTTCAGTAATTATATTAGATTGTTTAATTTCAGTAATGTTTATTTCCTTTTCATAAATATAAAAATCAAAAAGAGATTCTTGGTTGTCTTAGGACAGAGAAAATACATGAGTTTTGCAGGTTTTAATTAAATCTGTAGATTGTTCATAATGTACATTTGTGAATAAGAAATATTGTAGCTGATAATTAGATAGTTGATTTGAGTTATTACAAGAGTAATTTATAGTTTGTAGATAGAATAGTTAGAGTAGTTTGCATTTAATATATTAGTTCCTTTTCTTTGCTTTATTAGTTTCTAGTTTCCTTTATTTTAGTTAGTTAGTTTAGTTTGTTTCATTAGTTGTATTTAATTTAGTTTCTTTTAGTTTCTTTTATTAGTTTTATTTAGTGTTAGTTTGTTTAGATTACTCAGCTCAGATCAATTCTCTCTTTGGTTTTCATAGAAGACCTTAGAGTGGCCAACGGAGCCGTTAAACTCGTCAGGGTGGTCCATTCCAAACGGCTTGGGTTATTTAGACAACCCCGGACCGGTTCCATTCTCCCAGTTGACGGACAGTCATTTTCGCCCGTCTACACGATGCTCCCAAGATCGTATATTTGATATCGAAAAATTTCTCCCAAGATCATAAGTTCGATACCTATAATCTGACTTCTCTTCTCCATGGAAATCCCTCATTATATAGTATTTGGAGGCTTAACCTCCATGGAGAAGATCAGTCATAAGATCCACTAAAAAGGGATCTCCAATATATTTAGGGAGAATATATCTCTTAAGTATTTTAAGGAGGAAATATTTTTCAAGGATTTTAAGGAGGTAATATTTCAACCATCCATGAGATCTTCAATCTCCCATAAAAAATAGGAAACAAAATGTGAGGTGGATTCTCACACTAAATTAATTTCCTTTTGATGAATATTAATAATTAATTCATGTGCACATAGTATTTTGACCTTCATATAATATATTTCTCCTCCACATTGACTAGGGATTGTGACATATGTTATTTCATGGTGTTGAAGTGTATGTGACACTTAGCAAGGTGAATATTACACTTTTACGACACTTGCGACACTTAGGGTGAGGTACCTAGGTGTGGATATTTGATGTGTAAAAGTATGCCCCCTAAAGTGTGAGGTCAGAAAAGAAACTGATGGCTGAAACACTTTACAATTTTTCAATTCAAGGGTGTGGAGTTGGAGAACCTGGAAGAAGATGCAAACAACCATCAAACAATATTAATATATGTTCCATTTCCGAGGGAGGCATACAAGATGACTCAAAGCATGCTCATCGACCAATACACTGCAGATCCATGAAAAATATTGACTAAGGATATGACCACCAAAGATAAAATGTGCATCCATAGCGCCATGACATTAACTGACCGTAGCCATGAAAAATACACAGTGGATCTACGAGATGATAAAACATAGCCACAAACCAATACAATGTGGATCGATGTGATAGTATATATATCAACATGCTCAAATGATATCCTTCTCAACCTGGGAAAAGAAGATGAAAGAGTGAATGCTCAACCCAGGGTCTTCGTCCCAATCCTGATCTGGTACGAATCTAGCCATATGAATAGATTTTTTGATGTCGAACATGGTAGAAACCACTTCATTACCAGTCATTGAGGTAAACCTTTAACAAGTGTGAGGGAAATCACCAATGATGTCAATGACTCCCAAGGTAACCTAGTACAATCCAACAAATGTGAATAAATGAGATGAAGTCAAACATTCGTGGAATCATCTGATCAGAGGTCAATTTTGTAAACCTACTTTCGGAGGCAAGGAGGCCTACCATTGAGGAATGGAGGTCCCAATGTACTAACTAGTTTCTAAGTATAATTCCTAGATGATGTGTTGAAGTCGACAGGAAACAACTCGCCGAAGGAGGGCCTTTATGTATCCCCCATCATCGACACAAAATTGACACATGAAACTGATGTAAGATGGTGAATCAAATGAGTATGGACAGACATAGGAAATGGAAACTGTCAATACAACAAATGGATGGTTTGAAGTGAAACTTCCCTTGAACATGATGAGGCACGACAACTGACTTGGCAGCATTGACTCGATGAGTACCAAGAATGTAATGTGACGAAAATAAGAGCACTCTTCGACTGGATGAAAAAGTATGCCGACACATGGAATTGGTATGACTTGGAGACAAGTAGGTTACCCAACTATAATATGATATGCAAATAGGTGCCATGTTCAAGGGCGGAAAAATCTTTCGTAAAGGATTCTCAAAAACTTGACCCACTTCCTTCAATTTTTCCCCCACCAAGATAGATGAGTACCTCTTTTTCATTTAACGAGATCGAGGAGGGTAACACATGCTCTATATAACTCACATTAGGTAAGTTCCTCTTTGTTTGTTTAATGAACTAGAAGAAGTAAGGGTTCATCTCCATATGGGTCCTTCAATGTGTAGTTTAGCGAGTCTAGAGAAGGAAAACATGGTGGTTTTTAATGTTTAGAGAGTTTGAAAATACCTTAAAGGAGACTCTAGGGTTGTCATTTTTCATAATTTTAGTCTTGCGAGGTCAAAAAAGTGATAAAATACCACTCTAAAGATGCTCTTTCAAACCTTTTAACGAGTGTGAAAGGAAACAAGATCACTCAACAATATTTTCATGTTTAGAGAGTCTGAAAAGAGCTTAAAGGAGACTCTAGGGGTTTCTTTTTTGTATAACCTTTACAAGTCCAAAAAAATGATAAAAGTTTACTCGGTCAGATTCTCATGTATTTACAAGCATGAGAAAGAAAAAAGACTAAGCTCGGTATTGGTTTCATTTTTACACAAGCTTGAAACAAAGTTAAACATATTCTTGTAAATTCCCAACGTAATTTCCAAAGGTAGGGATACCCATGGATGGTTGGTACTCTGCCCCCATCTTGAAAATCTAGTGGCATAACTCCAGAATGATAATCAAAGGCTAGAGAGATGCCCCCCCAAGCTTCATTTCATTCATCAACTTTGAGTTTGACACTAATTTTTGTACTATATGGACAAAAAGGATAAGGGTGGATGAAATGAAGGTTCAAATACGATACCTAATGAAATACTCGACTCGACATCTATGAGATCTAGCTAAAGACTCAACTTGATATCTACGAGATCTAGTGAAAAGACTCCACTTTTGAGGAGAGGTAACTGTTTTATTCTTTAACGATCTTGAAATACAAAAATAACTATGCTCAAGACCTCTATTTCATTTTTTAACAAGCTTTCCACAGAGAAGCAAAACTATGCTCGTGGCTTAGGGTTCAATCCCTATATTTTTGTTTCTTTTTTTAATGAGATTTCTATAGAGAGGAAAAATATGCTCATGGATCTAGGTTCAATCCCTAGATTTTTGTTTCACTTTTTAACGAGCTTTCTACAGAGAGAAAATTTATGCTCATAACCTCTTCTTGATCATGGATTCCAATAGGACAATGCTCTGGAAGGAATACATGTCAAGGGGAAAACATCAATCATGGGTTCCAAGAGATCTTTGGTAGATAGAAGAAAAACACTCTGGAAGGAATACATGTCGATGACCTCAATAATGGTATGGAGATGTTGCTCTAATATCCCTATCGAAGAGATGACCATGTAAAATACCATATCTAAGTCAGGAGAAAGGAGTGATTCCCTCTCGTGTGGGGTTGAATGCATGGGACAGGTCATTACATAATTGACCTATGGTGGGGCAGACATCGCTGGAAAGTATGGACCATTTAGGGAAGGTGGATGGTTGACCATTAGATGAGGGTCAATGAATAAAATCTTGTCGGTCATTACTATGTTTTCATTGTGAGGGAAACACATCACTTGAAAGAGAGTGGACACAAAATTTCTCATAATGTAGGCATAGTCTCTCCCAAGGAGAAGATTAATGTCCAAGGGGTTGTGAACTACCATCACATCGACGTAGAGCATTTTTCCTCCCAAAGTAACTGGAAATTGAAGAAGGATCCCTAAAGGTTGACTAACTTGTTTTTCAAAGGTCAACAAATTCAAAGTCACAAGTGCAAGCTGTGGGGAACCAAAATATTTCTAGGAATTCATGGATAATATGCTAACAGAAGAACCTTCGTCTATTATAGTGTTAGGAATATTCCTATCACAAACCTTCACAGTGATTTGGAAAGGAACATAAGAAGGAAGATAGGGTTCTGTCAAATGATTCCAATTAATAGAAATCATCTGATTGCTCGAAGGGGGTGCCATCGGGAGAGGCAGAGTTCCCCCTTGTGTGGGTGAATCAGTATTAATGAGGTATACTTGAGAGACATCCTCACTCTTTGAATCGGGAGTGACATCGACCAATGACAGAACTATATTGACCACTTTGGTTTCACTCTTCAAAGGAGGAGTGGGATCGACCAATGAAAGAACTAGATCGACCACTTTGGTTGCGCTCTTCAAGGGAGGAGTGGGATCAACCAATGATGGAACTCGATCAATAACTTTAGAAATCTTCAGATGAAGAGTGGGGTTGATCGATGAGGGAAATGGATCAACTACTTGGGTTTGTGGTTCAACTGAGGATGAAACCAAATTGACCACCTGATCAACCAAATTGACCAAGGATAGAACCAGATTGACCAGTCCATCAACTAATGATATTTTGGAAGAAATATTATGATAACCAGTTGGATTTTGAAGCTTTTCTAAAAAATAAGAAGCCTCGTCCATACGAGGGAAAAGTTGAGAGTAATGATCACCTTCTCTTAAAAAGAAAGGAAATTTGACAATTCTACTCTTCTTAGCAACCTTAACATCACTAGTTGACGGGGTGTCACCAACATATCATGTAGGGGATGATGACTTGGAAGACCAAATTTCTAATACCTTGGGGAGACTACGACAATCCCTCAGAAATTGGTTACCCTTACAAATCTTGCAAGGGAATTTGGGTTTAGGATTCTTCATTTTAGACTTGCTGACTTTATCAACACTCCCAATATGATTAACCATAGATGGTTTCTTCGATCCAACATGACCTGATGTGGTTTGAGGCTTGGTCCCTTTTTGGTTCTTCTTCTTCTTCTCTTTTTGTTTCTTCTTCTTCTTATAGACTTGACTACTTTATTTAGAGATTTCACTAGGTGAAGAAGGAGAAAGGGAAGGAGGCTTCACGGGTGAAGAAAGAGAAAGGACGACATGAGGTTGATGTGTGGGTGGTGTGCTTACATTTGAAGCATTAGGTGCATTTGAAGCACTGGGAATATTTGAGATCACTGGAGTGGGGAACCACCAAACCGGTAATCCGATCGTTAGTCTCGAAAAAATTAGTGTGGCAATGCATGGAGGACCAACATTTCCAAAAGAAGGAAAGGAGAAAGGTTCCCTAGGAAAAGGGGTTCATGTGTTGGTACTCCTAGGAGTTGGAGCCATTGACACAGACTCTATGTAAATTCCACTAAGTAAAGCAAACAACACATGCTACAAATCTAATAAGAAAACAATCAAATAAATCTTCCCAAAATGCAACCACTGGTTGGTGATGAAGTCTAGCATAAATAGGAAACAAATGTGATGTGTATTCTCACACTAAATTAATTTCCTTTTCATGAATATTAATAATTAATTCATGCGCACATTAATTACTCAACACATCCTAACTATAAACTTATCATGGTTATTATGGGTCACATGTGATTTCATACATATGGTTGCATGCATACAATCAAATCCTAATGTAGTTATTGTTTGAACAAGTAGAATTTAAATAATTATGAAGTGGGAAATAATGGCACTATCATAATTCATTTATCAACTATAGGAATTAAGGTTTTGTGAGAGACATTTCATCTACAAATCATGTGGAATTGCATTCAATAATTAGTGTTGGACATGAAAGGATGTGTTTAGGAAAGGGGTTATTTATAGGACATGTAACTTAGCAATATATACAGTGTTGTGCGAATTGGTGGACTAGTAAAGGGATTATAAGAGACCTCAAAGAAGATAATGTTTACTTGGGATATTGTTTAGCACTAATGCATATTTGACAAAATCAGGTAAGCATGTACTAGAACATGACATGAGAAGGGATAGGGATTGATGTTAATTTCCTACCCTAACCCCCTACTTAGACACTTTATTAATGTATGAGGACACCTTCCTTGAATAAGATTCATTAAATAGCTAGTTAATAGTCACTCATTGTAAAAAGTGTCATTTTTATTACAATGTCATTTTTATTAATAAGGCCCAAATTAGTTGGTCCTCCCTCACTATAAAGGGTCCATAGGTAGTTAAGATTCTCTATTGATAGATATATATTGAGTAGCATTTTATGTAATTTTTTGTCAATAATTGTTATTGTATTTGGATAATTTCTCTTGGAGGTTTCCCCCTTGAAGAAGAAAGTGCACTTATCTCTCTATTTTGATTATCAAAGAGATATTTCTTAGGGATGTGCATCTCTCTTTTCTCTTGTGTTCTTGGGTTTTTCACTAAATTTTGTGTGATTTATATGAAGTTTTGGGGTTAAGTATATTACAAGTGGTATCAAAGTTCTTTATTTGGCATGAAGTGGGAGAAGTTTTTGGCGCAAAGTGGGAATTTCTTCTTCATCTTTTTGCTGATTTTTTACGAAAAAATAAAAAGGACGGAAGCATTCATGTCAATTTTTAAAACTTTTTGTGATGAATTTGGAAAATACATCCTAATATATGAATTCCTTTCAAAAAAATACCCAATTAAAATAAACAAATCCTCCAAAACAAATTCTAGAAAGTGGAGATGTCATTGATTTAAAATTAGTCTTTTTATAGTGTTATTTTTTTCTTCTAGCAAGCCTTTGAATTTTGCATATTAGATATATTTTGATAGATTACATATATTTTAGTCAAACTAGTGCCAATAGATCTAGAGAAAATGTGGCATTTCATAATTGGGTTTATAATATCCAATCTGAGAAGTATAGTAGAAGTTGTGATTATTTTACGATTTTGGCCTGAAATCCTACCTTGCATAATTTGTTTTCTAGTGATCTTCAAATATTTTTCTTGGGTTAGCAAGATCATACATTTTTTTTAGAGATGTGTTCTAGAATATTTAAATAACACATTTATTAGTCATTAAACATGTAAGAGTATGGTATGGGAAGAATGCATGCAAGAAATATGAGTGGAATCACATTGTTAGAAGCCCTTGTAACCCTTATTGGTACCCCTTCAAGTAGCATCACATCAGACAATACATGTATATGGAATCTCACTTCCATGTTGATCCAGATTACTTTTGGCACGAAATGAGAGCGGAGATATAATAAATAAATGTACAGAGATATCTCAAATATCCAATAATATAACATAAATGTATCATAAATGCAACCATAAACATAGGGATACAATAATACACAATTTTCTATTAATGAGAGAAAATGTACAAAGACTGTAAAAATACATAGTGAAAGACTTGCTCGAATGGTGGCAGTTTATCTCTGAGAAGAGACGTGTCCACTACTCACATTCGCAAGAAGATGATTTTACAATGACGCTCCAAAGACATTTTTATCATAAAGAAATTCCAAAACGCTAACCCCAGAAGACGAAAAACCAACAATTTTGTTGACCTCGTTTTGGGTAGTTTGGTGTATCAACTTCCCAGGGGCATAGCTTTGGAATACAATCTCCATTTGGGGCGCATGTTAACTCTTTGGAAATGTATCGTCAAGGAGATTCATTTTTAGGGATAAATCAGATCCATTGGCTATAACTGAGAATATCGATCCCGAAAAACCTTCATTTAGGTCCTCAAAATGGCATCGGAAGTTAAAAACTACTAAAAATAGTAAATTACCAAAATTGCTAGAAAATTGTTTTGAACCAATTGGAAAATGTGGGTGGCCACCGATATCCACCTAGACCAATCCTCCCTCCTTAGAAATCAATGGTATCCATTGCATTGAGTGCCTGGGGGAGAGGGAAAATCGTTTGTTGAATCTGCATATTGATGAGTTGCTTGCCTTGTTGGAGAATTTTCGGTGCTAGACTTGTTGAAGGTTGTCACGAACCTGTGGCTGGAAGGGTTGGAAATTTTTAACTAGTATGGCTACATGATATTTTTGTGTGTTGAAGGAATATTTACACTTTTCTGCAATCTTTTCAAGTTTCTTCTATTAGATAAAAGGTGCTTGGGCCGAGGCTATAGTGGTTGCAGTATCCTTCTGTTCAACTTTTGAATAGATTGTGAAGAAGCTGAACTTTGTAGTATGAGATAGTATCTTTCAGAATTTTTTAGGTGGGACAATAGTTGGAACTACCTATGGTATCCTGTAGAGATGACCCCCAAGAGTAGCAATGACACTACGGGATCGAGACTCATAGATGGCATGGCACTTCCACATATAAGGTTGTACCAAGAGGACATCACAGACATCCAACAGGGAAACATCACATAATACCTCATCCTTGAAGGGATATATGTCGTATGACAATTGACACTATTGGCTAACACGAAGATCTCATCCCTGGCGAAGCCACCCAATGTTGTATGGTTGTGAGTGTAGAGTTGTCGAAAATATCAATTGTTTGACGACCTCTATTGAGATGATGTTTTTTTGGCTTCCTCTATCAACAATAAAATGCAATGGGATCCCCTTCATCCACATCTGTGAATGAAAAAGGTGCTCCCCCTCTTCAGGATCTGTTGGTTCTTCTGGTTGAATTGTTGCAGTCGTGTCAATAGCAGTGGGGTTTTCATCGATGATCTGTCTACTATCAGTATTTTCTGAATCAAATTCTGAATCATGGTTCAACTCGTATTTGATTTCATCCACCAATGACTATTTTGAGTGACATTCATCGGTGTTGTGCCTGGGGATTTTGTGGAAATCGCACCATTTTTTGGTGTCCTTCTTCCTCTTCCCGTGAGCCTTCTTTTACTGTGGCTTTGACTGGTTTTTGGGAGACTGTTTGTTAGGGTCTTCTTTATCATACTTTGGTTGTTGTGGATTTGCATACCCGAAATCCCATTTATTTTGGTGCTTAAATTTATTCTTGATTTTAACAACATATTGATAAGCAACATCGAGTGATGAGATGTACAGAAAATCCATTTCAATTTGGATGTATCTGTGTAGATCCCCATGGTATTTCAGAACCAAATGTCGTTCGTAGTCTTTGATACCCATCTTGGTGCACAAGGTATGGAAGGTATTGGTAAACTCTGAAACTTCTTGGCCCTTGTCTTGCCACAGTGTGTTCCATTTCATATATTTCTCCTCATAGTTTCCAACAAGGTAATGTTTTTCTTTTACTACGTCCACAAAAAAATACCAAGTGTGATCGACCCCATCTATTCCCGAATATTCTATGGAAATTTTCTCCCAGTAATTTTCCTACTAATGTTTGACATGGGGGAGAGCTTTAAGGAGTGCAAAGGTGATCTTTTCCCTGTCAGAAAAATGGCGAACAAAGAAATAACCTTCTAGTAGATTTAACCATTTGTCTAGGGAATCCACATCTATCTGACCTTCAAATAAAGGAATATCAAAGTTAAACTGTACCTTTAAAGGAGAGGTGCTTCCAAAGTGGTTGTTGGATGAATATGCGCCCTTTTATATCAACAAGAATTGAAGGATGTGGGAAAAATTCTCCATCATTCCGTCCCTCTGTTGTGTGAGAGCTTTCTCAAGCAACAGATTGATAGAATTGTCTTCTCTATCATTTTTCTTTTCTTCCACCATGGAGGGTTTCTTGGGCGTACGAGAGAAATTGTCTTTAAGAGAGACAAGCTAGAGATTCAACTTTATATACTAGGACCTCATCAGGTACATGCACTGAAAAAAATGATCAAGAACAACTTGCTATGATACCACTGATCCAGATTATTTTTAGCACGAAATGAGAGCGGAGATATAATAAATAAATGTACAAATGTATCTCAGATATCCAATAATATAACATAAGTGTATCAAATATGCAACCATAAATAAACAAATACAATAATACACAGTTTTCTATTAATGAGTGAAAATGTACAAAGACTGTAAAAATATAGAGTGAAAGACTCGCTAGAATGGTGGCAGCTTATGTCTGAGAAAAGATGTGTCCTCTACTCACATTCATAAGAATATGATTTTAAAATGAGGCTCCAAAGGACTTTTTATCATAAATAATATCCAAAAACCTAACCCTGGAAGATGAAAATCCAACAATTTTGTGGACCATGTTTTAGGTAGTTTGGTGTATCAACTTCCCAGGGGTTTAACTTTGGTATACGATCTATGTTTGGGGTGCATGATAGCTAGTTGGAAAAGTATCATTGAGGAGATTCATTTTGGGAACTCAATTAGAGCCTTTGACTATCATTGAGAAGCTCGATCCCGAAAAATCTTCATTTAGGCCCTCAAAATGGCCCAGGAAATTAAAAACTGCTAAAAATAGTAAATTACCAAAATTGCCAAAAAATTGGTTTGAGTCAGTTGGAAAAGGTGGGTGGCCACTGATATTCTCTTGTATTACATGTACCCTTTATTATATATAAATTCCCTTAGGTATACTCAAAAATATCTTTAGATAAACCAATCGATCGTCTTATTGCTATAGTAAACTATGAACAACACTCACAAAGATCACTCTCTAGTACTTGGGTGGTTGAGTAGTATGGCTAAGGGCATGGTTGAGCCTCCTTAGTTAGTTCCCTGAGATATTGGACTGATTACTACTATTGAACCCTACACATATATCAGAGAGATACAACACTTGGCACTTCCTTGTCCCTAGGACCCAATAACAATTTTTAATGAGATCACCCATGAAGGTTACGTATAAACCACCTTAGACTTCTTTGGACAACATGAACACTTTCTCTTCTACAAGAAGGTTGGATTGCATGGAAGATCGACTTGAGAAAAATTAGGAGGTCATAATTGGGTTTTATGAGAAGTTGGAAAACAAGTTGGATGAGAAGTTCAACAACTTCAGAAAGGTGTTGATTGAGAAATTTATAAGTATGATAGCTTGGGTAATACCAAAAGAAAAAAAATGGATTGCACAGTACATTGAGACACACTGGGAAAAAAATTCTAACATAGGGCTATTTATCCACCCACAACCCTCGTCAGGTATGTACAACAACAAATTAATCGATAATAACGTATGACATTGTTTTGCTAAGGTGGAACTGAACAAGTTTGATGGTTCTAACCTATTAGGATGGGTCACTCAGATGGAACATTACGTAAACCTATAGGATATTACTAATGACATGATGAAACTCATAGTGGGGATATTTTATCTAGATCCATAATGATGGAAATGACATAAATGTACATATGCAGGATATATCACTTCGAGTTAGTTTCTTAAAGATTATGAACATTTCGAGAGAGATACTCACTATTTGGGGTGGAAAAATAGGATATATCACAAAATTTATTGTAACATTTGAGAAATTAACCATCTGTATAGAGAACTTAACAAACTCTTTATGTAAATAATTTTTCATTAGTGGCCTCAAGATGGAGATTCGAGCACAAGTTGGAATGTGTCATCCTACCACATGGTTGCAAGTGACTAAGAGGTTCCTAAAAGTAGAGATGATGATTAATGCAGAAATGAAAAAACCAACCTTCATTTCCCACACTAGCCTTCCCAAGGGTACTTCCCCAAGAACAAGTCTTTCTCATCCCTTGAAATTACAAAGGTTTTCTTCAACAGAAATGGTGGACCAACAAATATGGGGACTTTGCAATAATTGCGATGAAAAATATGGTCAAGATCATTGGTTTAAAGAACATAAACTGTTCCAAATTAATGTGACCACTCTAGTCCTAACCAAAGACATAAGTATCGAAGTGACACTATAGTTACAGGTAGAAGAAACCAAAACTGAAACTCACGTGAATATCCAACCCTCATTCTCTCATGAAGAACCACTCATCTCCATGCATACATTATTAGACATTTCAACCCCACAAACATTAAAACTCGTGGGTTAAATCCTGCACCATAAATTCATATTCCTAGTTGTCAGTGGTAGTACTCATAATTTCATTTACATGAGTGGAAGAAGAAACCTATTTTTTTGAACACCTGATGCACAATTTTCAAATAATGATCACCAGTGGAGGTATGATGAAATGTGGGGGAATTTGTGAAAATTACAAAGTTGAGATGGGAGACTACTAACCCAAAACCCATATATTTTTTGTTGATATGGGTGGGTGTGATATAGTATTGGGGAAAGAATGGCTATGCACATTGGGACCAATCACCATGGATTTCAAATACCTCTATATTAATTTCACTAAATAAATTCATGTACACACCCTTCAAGGGATTCAGGTAGGTAATCTTGAAATAGTCAACTCTCATTATATGGAGAAGTTATTAAAGAAGGGCCACTCTAGAATTATTTTCCAATTTAATTCCATATAGGTTATGGATAATATAACACAAGAAATCCATTGAGACTTGCAACTATTCCTTGAAAAACATCGTCAGGTATTCAAGACAACAAAGGGTTTACCCCCTTCTCGAGTAGAGAATGACCATGGAATTCCACCGATTCTAGGAAGTCAACCACCAAATGTACACTTTTATTGACACCATTTTTCACAAAAGAATGATATAGAAAAGATCGTTCATGAGTTATTGGAGGAAGGGGTTATATGTCCCAGTACAAGCCCCTACTCATCACCATTAGTCATGGTATTAAAGAAGCAAGGAAATTGGTGCATATGTATGAACTTTTAGTCTCTCAATAAGTTGACAATCAAGGATATTTTTCCCATCCATGTTATCTATGACCTCCTTGATGAACTTCATGAAGAAAAGTTTTTCACTAAGATTTATCTACATTCATGATATCACCAAATTGGGATGAAAGAGAAAACATACCAAATACAACCTTGAAAACACACAAAGGTCATTATGAGTTTCGAGTGATGCATTTTTTTCTTTATAGTGTTCCATCCACTTTCCAGAGTCTTGTGAACAATGTTTTCAAACCCTTCCTACACAATTTTGTGCAAGTGTTCTTCGATGATATCTTGATCTACATTAAAGAATGGAAATCACAAATAGATCATGTGGATAATTCCTTGCAACTCTTGAGATATAAACAATTATTTGTGAATCACTCCAAATGTTCTTTTTGTTAGAATATAATTGATGTGCTCATTTAACCATATACAATATAGCAATATTGTCACCCAACCATAGGCCGAAGCCACCCCCAAGCACCTTAACCTTGACAGAGAATGATTCTGGAAGCAAACCGCAGGCTTAATAGCCAAACAAGGTGGCACACCTCTCTCTAAGGATATCAGACTAAGCAAGAATAACAGAAATTGATAATAGAGTCCAACCCATAAAATCCAAGAATATAGATTGTAGAACTATTGGCAGCAACTTCTTCTAGAACTTGCGCACAAACTAGCCAACTGCAGTGCGCACAAGTGTTCTTTTGCAGTTCTGAGAATACTGGGTAGAATGAAGACTGGCCTCCTATATTTATACTATTTTCTACCAGACTGCCTAGGCTGAATTCTCATTCTAGGTGCTAATTACTTAGTATATAACATTTCCTTTTAGCTGACTTCTTTTCTTGGAGGCTAATAACATAATACAAATCATTCTCTTGAGTCTACTTGTCTTCTAGGGTTATTAGCCAACTAATTAGGGTTTCTTCTTGCTTCCCAAAATATTCTATTCTCAATAGGGTTACATGTGGAGGTAAATACCTCCTGCAACTACCATAATATCAACACTCACTCCTATCTAGGGAGGTATTTGAAGGCAATGGTCTTGAGCACAAACATACCATTGAATTGGTAGCATCATCATAGCCACACAGGATATATCATGTTCAAATCATGAGCACAATCATCACTCTCAGTGTCATATGACAATATCAACTACATCATCTCCCGAAACCATACTCCATCTGAGTAATCAGACATGATGTTGAATAAGTCACTCAATCCAAGGAGTGATACAAGGACCATTCTTCTAATTTGGACATATGTCCTAGAAGAAGAATTATTCCAACAGATGTTGGAAGCCACACCATGGACTACAAGGACTATTGTTCTAATATGGACATACATCCTAGAAGAATAATTGTCCTAGACCATATTCCTCCTAGAGAATGTCATTCCACTAGCACACTGGCTATCCATCTTGCTAATGGAAATCACAATAATGTAATTCAATAGAACACAACTATGTCTATCCATGGTAGTACACAACTACAACCCAATGGTACACTACCACACCAAGTAGCACATAACTACTTAATCAGTGACACATAGTCATAATCAGTGGAACACATCCACCAAAGTAGCATACATCGACT
The DNA here is from genome assembly GCA_009831015.1 of Picea engelmannii. NCBI lineage: Eukaryota > Viridiplantae > Streptophyta > Pinopsida > Pinales > Pinaceae > Picea > Picea engelmannii. The sequence goes on from ML782274.1 coordinate 290,246, forward strand.
GTCCAGAGACATACAGTCTCCATAGAAATCATATCATTTGATATCAACCTGCACATAAAAACAATGTCATGATATAAATTGAATCATCTGGGCCATTCTTCCACTCACATCTATGAGAATTGGAAGAGTATTTTCCCTTAGAGGGTAAAACATCAGTCATGATATACTGGACTATTCTTCTCAAGAAAGGAAGAATAATTGTTCTGATTTCTGAGCCTGGACCATTCACCTACCTGGGCCATTCCTCCAATACTAAATAAGGTGAAATGTAGAGAGAATGAGTCTTCCCTAGGGAATGCATGTGCCTGATTGTTGAACCTATACCATTCACCTATCTGGGCCATTCATCCGGCACTAAACAAAGTGAAACCTGGAGAGAATGAATCTTTCGTAGGGAATGATTGTCTGGACCATTTCCTAAGGAAATGACTATCCTTCACCAACCTCCAAAACGAACGATTCTTCGAAACTGCTCACAACTATGAGATTTGAAAGAATGAATGTCCAACAAGGAAGACCTGTCCTCTTGACCACTACTGAGAGTGACCGTCAAGAAGAGAGACTGTCCTAGACCATTCCGCCACACTGGACACAAGGGGAATCGTTGTCTATGGTACATCAACAATCCATCAAACCATTTTCATTACAAAAATGACCATTCGATCTGGACCATTTTCCAAAGTGGAAAATGCCTATCCATCATAAATCTCAAATGACTCTCCAAACTGGAAAGGAACTGCTTATCTTGGAACATTTTTTGAACTTGAAAAATGATTGTAATAACACATTAGTGCTCCCTCCCAACCTGGGATTCATATTTTCCTTTTTTAATAAGGAAGTCATCTCCACAAGCTTCAGCTTGAGTACGCAAAATCTTTCATCTTGGATAGAGGATTTACCAAAATATCTGCTTATTTGCTCATTTGTTGAGATATATATTGGAGAACCACTTTCTCTTTTCTAGAATTCATCACAGAGAATGTAATGCTTGATCTCAATGTACTTTGGTCTTTATGGAACACTGGTTTTCTATGAAGGTTTCATATAGCTCTGATCATTACAATATATCATAGTTGAATTCAACTCTTTTGTTTCCTTCTAGCTCATAACATCGTGGAAAGGATCAAACTGGGACATATCCATGTGGCACTTCTTTTGTCATCATGGGAGTTTGTCATGGATTAGAAATCCATCATCTTCAATTTCTGAGTAACCATTCTGATACAATATCTCTATTATAGAAAGTTTTTCACCATGCTTTTGTTGTGCATTGGAGGCTCTGGACCAAGTTGTTTGAATCCATATAATATCTCCTTCCATTTTCATACAAGAGTCTCTTTCTCGTATACCTCAAAAACATTGAGGTTGCTATACGCTTCTTTGTTTTATTACTCTGTTGAGGAGAACAGTCCTTACATTCGTCCAATGTAAGCTCCAACCCATGGATATTGTGAACAATATACTGGATCATGTAGAGGTATGTCTGGTTTATTGGAACAAGAAATCATCATAATCTTCTCCCTCCATCTGGGAGAACCTCTCATTCTAGATCTCGCAATGCTTACATTCATAAGTCTTCCATACATTGTTCGTCATCACAATTTTCAGTTCCTCTACTTGGTTTCTTTTAATGAGTTCAGATTAGGCTGGTAGTCTTGTGATTCTTGATACAATGACTGGTTGTTCTGGATTTTTTTTCTCTCTTGGAATCTTCATGTTATTTCTCATGTTTCTCTTTACCTCTTGGGTCCATGGAGTTTTCTGTAGATTCCATGCCTTGAAGATTCCAACTTATTTCTTTAATCATAGGATCATGGATGTGGATGGACAACCATGGATACTTTAAGGCTTCTTTTCGAAGAAGACTTCTTCACACTGAACATGTGTTGTTTTTCATGGTTTCTACCATGGATAGATACTTCATCATCTTCAATGTATCATGTTATTTGGGATTAACTCCCTCCTAATCCTTGCTTCATGCATGAATGCATGCTCTTCTTTTGGAAATATATAATCGACTCCCTCCATCTAACAGAGTCCACGCTTATGTCTGCATCCTTATTTCCTTCTGCAAAGTGTCACAAGTTTTTTTCCAATTTCCTCTTGATTTCTAACTTCTTTCTTTCTTTACTTCTTCTATATTTCTTCAAGATTGATTCTGATTTCATCTTATCTTGCAATTGTTACTTATGTAATAACTTCCACATGAATTGTTACCAGGGGTTATTGATGTACTTCATTCTTTCATGTTTATTTCCTGACTTGTAGTCATTGTGATATCAATCCTTATCTTGTTGTTCTTCCATAGGTATAGTTTCTCTTTGAACATATTATCTTCTAAGAAATAGATATGCAAGATATGTACAGAAAACATGCTATGTACAAGAACTATGAAGAGTATTGTTACCTTGTCTTATAAAAAGACGTTTGTTTTTTCCTGCTTGGCTTTCTTTGAGGGTTCCCTTTCTTTGGAAACTGATGCTTCGTGTGTTTCCTTCCTTTTCTTTAACTTGGGACATTGATTCTTGTAGTGACCATATCTTCGATAGTTGAAGCATTGTATTTTTGACATAGCTTTCTCTTGATTTGATTTCTTCCTTGGGTCAAACTTTCTTTTATTTCTAAAATTCTCGAACCTTCCTTTGAAGGATTCATCATCATATTTATTTTGGGGTTTCTCTTTTGCACTAATCCTCGATTCTTCTTGTGCACAACAAGTCCAAAGTTCTTCAAATATAGGATACTCCTTCCTTGTATTCATGCTTGTGGCAAATGCATCCCATGTATTACCAATTCCTTCTCTAAAATGATCTCTTCAACGACTTGTAGTTCATCTCTTAACTGAGAGATTCTTACAAGGTATGATGTTATGCTGTCATCACCTTTCATTTTCATATCATAGATATCGTTCTTTAGACTCATTACCTATCTAATGTTTCTGACTGAGAAGAGGTTTGTTAGGGCATCATACATCTTCTTAGATGAGTCAAGATGGGAGATGTAGGGTGTCAAGTGGTCTTTTATAGAGTCCACTATGATACTCATGGCATTGATGTCATTGTATTTTAACTTCTCCATAACTGCAATGCTCTGAGGTTCCTTCTTTTTTCCTTCTTCGAACTTTGGTTCCATGATCTTTCCTTTCACGATGTCCAACACTTTATTCTTGGCAAGGATGAGGTCAATCCTTGTCTTCCATGCTCTGAAGTTAGAATCCCCTTCTAACTTGTTGTTTGACATCATAGAGTAGGTCATAACTTCTTTGACTTGGTCAACCCTTGATTTTGACCAAAAACTCAAACTTCACGTCTTAGCTTATTGAGAGTATCAGGAGATGCGCTAGGCTAGGGAGCACTTGTATATCTAGAAATTAGGTCAATATATTCACTTAAGGTGCCTCAATGAGAGGGTTAGGGTTTCATAAGGTGTAACAAAAAATTGTTGTAACTGCAACTGCAACTGAGCAAATCCTCCCAATCTATCTTCTAGCCTTTAGATTGTCTAAAGATAGTGGTAGGTCCATAACCTGTTAGAATATAATGGATGTGCTCATTTAACTATAGACAATATAGCAATATTCTCACCCAACCATAGGCCAAAGCCACCCCCAAGCACTTTAACCTTGACAGAGAATGATTCTGAAAGAAAACCCTAGGCTTAATAGCCAAACCAAGTGGCACACTTCTCTCCAAGGATGGCGCACTGAGCAAGAATAACAGAAACTGATCAGAGAATCCAACCCAAAAAAGCCAAAAATATAGATTGCAAAACTGCTGGCAGCAACTGCTTCCAGGACTTGTGTGCAAACTGGCCAACTGCAGTGCACACAAGTGTGCTTCTGTAGTTATGAGAATACTGGCCAGAATGAAGATTGGCCCCTGTATTTATACTATTTTCTGCTAGACTGTCGGGGTCGACTTCTCATTCTGGGTGCTAAGTACTTAGTGTATAACATTCCCTTTTAACCGACTGTTTATGGATAAATTTGTGAGTGCGGACACATACCAATCTCCCCAAGATCCACCTGGATCTGGAACAAACCGTAACAAAATACTTCTCTTTCCCTAGATCTAACTATTGAATAAACTTAAGAGAAATGGATAGTGTTCATACCTTTTGAACGCTCTCCTTTGATCTCTGTTGTTCTTCGCTCTGCTCCGATGCTCTTGCGTCGTCCAATCACAACAACACA
>ML782274.1:309130-323095 GCA_009831015.1 Picea engelmannii
TTAAATTCTTAAAAAAAAAAAAAAAAAATACTAAATTAAAGCCAATATAAAATAAAAAATTAAAAAACAGCTAAAATACAAATTAAAACCAAAAAAATTGAAAGAAAAAAACATTTAATAATAATTAAAAAAACATGTGAATCGAACTCCCCTAAAAGGCACAAATTTGCTCTAATTTTTTAAAATCATTTTAGTTTTTATTTAATCTATTTTTAATTGTTTTATGTTTGTTTTTTTTGGTTTACTTTTTTACTTTTATTTTTTTTTATATTTAATTGTTTGGCTATTTTTAAATTTGTTTTTATATGGTCTTATAATGGTCTTTTTAATTTCTTTTTTCTGTTTTTTATTTAATTTGCGTTTTAATTTTAGTTTTTATGTTTGTTTGTTTTTTACCTTTTTAAATTTCTATTTTAGCATCTTTTTAATTATTTTTTTTTAATTTTGGCTCTTACTTTTAATTTTGTTTGTTGTTTTATAAAATTTGGTTTTTGCAATGTTACATGAGAACCGCTCCTAACCTTTAGAAAGTTTGTTCCCCAAGTTCCCGCATTCCAGAGAGGTTAGGATATGGAACAAAACGTTTCTAATAATGATTCCACCGTTTTGGGAGCTTGAAAACTATTTGGGAGCTGCTAATATGAAAAAATAGGAGCTTGGGGACTAGTTTTGGAATTTTGAGAACTTTTACAAGATCCCTATAAAACAAGAAGCACCCACGGATTGAAAAATCAGAAATCACTAATTTTTTCCCACACTAAAACCTAAAATCTCTCTTGCTAAATCCTAAAATCTCTCTCAAAAATTCCCAATAAAAAGAGCCCCTCTCATCAATGATACACAATTAATTTCATGGAAAGGTGGTTTTAGATTCAAGAGAGTGTGAGATGCACTGTGAGAGGTACTAACTAGTTGCGTTCGTGGAGAGGTGGCTTCAGATTCAAGAGAGTGTGAGACGCATCGAGCAGAAACTACACTACAGTTAAGGTAACAATCATTGTTTTCTCTTTGTAATTCATTAGTTTAGTGTTTTGTGAGCTCTTCTGGCTGTTAGATTGGGCATGGGAAAATGAGCTCCTCGTTCTTAATTCTCATCCTCATTATTATGGTTCCTTTTACTTTTATCTCTGTCGCCCAACATATTCCATCTTATAAAGAGTGACTTAAATTAAAGACAAAGAGGGAAATGGAGCAAGCACTCAGGGCTCGCTCACTTCAGGGAATGGTGAAAACCAATTCAATTCAATAATGAAATCAGAGTACAATATATAGTTGAGATAGTCACAACAAACCAGATCCTAGATCCATGAAGTGTGGATCTCAAACCTCTCCATGCTAAATATAAACAGAACACAACAACCCAATCCCTAGCAATCTGCCTATCAATTCTACATTATTCCAACATACCCCCTTAATGTAGAAATGGATTTTCTACAACACTTAATTTCTGCCTAAGGACCTCAAAGTGAATCTTGCCAACAGTTTTTGTAAATATGTCAGCAACATTATCACTTGTGTTACAATACATAAGTTCAATCTCCTTAGACTCAATCTTTTCTCTGACAAAGTGATGGTGCATCTCAATGTGCTTGGTCCTTGCATGATAAACTGGGTTGTGTGCCATCTTGACTGCACTTTAATTGTCACAATGTACTTTTGTGGGTTCTGTTTTCTTTTCTCCAACATCTTCTAGAATTCTCCTCAACCAGACAACTTCACATGTTGCACTAGCCATGGCTTTGTATTCTGCTTATGTAGATGATAGAGAGTGTGCATCTCGCCATGCTGAAATTTCCACTTCCCCATATCCTTTCCCTGTGGACATGGTGCATGTACAACCATCTGCTTCTGGCGAATATTCTTCAACCTATACATAAGTCCCACAAGAAATCGTATTGCCAAAACCTGCGGGGATAAAGTATACATCATAGCATTGCGTGCTAATGCACTTGTGTTGCGCCCGTCCACCACTCCTTTACTTCTCATTTTTCACACTCAACCAAGGGTGAACCTAGATACTGAAGTATCTACACACTACACTCCTTTCCCTCGTAGAACCTTTCATTTCCATTGGGCATGGAGTACCGAAATAAACGTCTGGCGTCGACTACTGACAGCTATTAGTTTTTCCCTTATATGTTGACTTTATTTCTGGAAATGTGATAGTAAATGATACTTGCGATGACGATCACCACCTCCTCCTGTCAATGACTGGTTCACAATCCCATCATCCTATACCCCTCCGAGTCGCCGATTCAATCAACTGAGTATGCAAATGTGTTCCATGATATTTATTAATGTTTATATGTTGCATGATAATTAATAACTTTTTTAAATGAAAGCCTGGATTTGGTATCATAGCCTCGACTTCAGTCTTTAGTCTAAAGAAGCTTCTATTATCTGTAAGAGTTTGTTCACTTAAATGAAATATTTGCATTTTGTAATATTTATGCAACATCTTAAAACTTAAAATGCAAATCATTCCCATATTAGAATGGTTAGTAAAATTTTGGGTATAACTCTGGTTAAAAACTGTGGTCATAATTTCATTTTCAGCTTTAGAGATTCTCAGCTTTAGAGAAGTAAATAGAAGTCATGCACTTAAAACCATGATTAAAATTTTTGAGGGAATCTGGCCACGATGTTTTTCTAAGGATTCTCCACTTTATACAAGTAGATAGTGATCATGCACTCAAAACAAATTGTTAAAGTGTGGAGGCAATGAAGCAATATTTTTATAAAGATTCTTAAGATTGAACACTTTTCAATAACATTAGAAGGGATCCTCTTCATGCATTTTGAAAACATTTTAGTCATTTTTGATGATTAAGGTAGAAGGAGAGGCATGAGAGGTAGAGTACACCCCTATTGGGGAGACTATTACTCCAGTAAATCCATTAGCATATTATTTTAATCCCATTTCAATAAGTTTAAGTTAGCATTTTTTTTCTTAAAAAGTAAATCCATTGGCAGATTATTTAAGCCCATTTCAAGAAGTTGTAAGTTCGCATTTTTTTCTTAAAAAAAATCATTTGCATAGCAATTGAAATTTAAGTATACAAGTTTAAACTTTAAAGATTTATTTTTGGAAATTTAAAAGGATTATAATTTCTAAGTTCTAAAGTTTTAAAGTTTAAAGACACAAATTTCAATTATTAATAATAATTTACATATTTTGTGTCATATTATTTCATGTTTTGAATGTACAATTGTATGTTGTGTATTAACCACCAGGGAAATCATGGAGACTAGGAGTCCACAATCTAAGGGGCAAGATATAAGTTCTACTCCAATTCCAATTTCAAGCCAAAACCAAGTCCAACAAAGCACAAACTCCAAGAAAGCGTTGTTAATGTATGTGAAAAAAATCACTAAAAACAAGAAAAAGAATAGTGGTGGTTGTGAAGAATGGATGTGCACATTGTGAAACCATGTATTTAAGGGAAGATACACAAGGGTTTGGCATCATATTTTGTCCATATCTGGTGAAGGGGTTAAAGGTTTCACATGTGATATTTAAAAAAGAATGGAGCTAACCAAGCTTCACACGAGTTCCTTAGGTGCTAGTGAAACATATGTGGACAATTCATGTTCTTTTAAGGTACCTAGAGTTGTATCATCCTCCCATGATACATGAGATTCAGTTAATCAAATTCAACTAAACCAAATTGACTATGAGGAGGGGTATACTTCCGTAAGGAGTAAGAGTTCTACTAGTGTTGCTATTGAAAAAATTTGTAAAATGTACAATGTGGTGCATAGGGATGTGGCTGATGATGTTGTCATTGATTTTTTTTATGGAAAATGGAATTTCATGTAATGCCACTCGTTCACCATATTACAAATAAATGGTGAGAAAAATCATAGTTGTTGGGCCAGGATATACACCCCCGGGTTACAACAAAATGAGGACATCATTGTTGGATAAGGGGGTGACAATAATGAAAGGGATTACACGGGACCTAAAACAATATTCGATTCTTATAGGGTGTTCAATAGTCATGGATGGTTGGATAAACATTCAACAAAGGCCATTGTTGAATATTATTGTCACATCTTTAGTAGGACCTTATTTTTTAAGAGCAATTGATTGCAGTGGAAAACTTAAGGATGCTACCTTCATGTTTGAGGTATTGAAGGATGCAATTGATGAGGTTAGTCCTTCAAATGTAGTACATGTAATCACAGATGCAACACCTATTTTTAGAGCAGCGAGATTGATGGTCCAAAGGCAATATAGGCATATCTTTTTGAATCCTTGTTGTGTACATGCCCTTAACAATGTCTGCAAAGACATTGGGAAAAGATCTTGGATTTCAAAACTCATTTCAAATGCAAGAGATGCACCAATGTTCATTTTAAACCACCATGCATCATTAACAATCTTCAGGATGAAAGCAAGGAAGCAATTTTTAAAACCTGCAGAAACAAGATATGACACATACTTCATTCTTCTTCAACGTATGATTGAGGTGTATGCATCCTTACAAGCCACTGTTGTTTCTCAAGAATGGAATGCATGGTCCCAGTCTAAATCATCTCAAGCCAAGAAGATAAGAGATATGATTCTTGATGAAGATTGGTGGTATGAGTGTAGATATGTGGTTTCTTTCACAACTCTAATTGTGGAGTTGATTAGGTATGTAGATTCTGATTCCCCTACTCTTGGGGAAATATATGAATGTATGGGTAGCATGGTGGGCAAGGTAAGGCACATAATTCATTAGAGAAACTCCTCTTTGGATTTTTTCCAAGAAATCCACAATATAATAGACAAGAGATGGCTCAAACTCAATACCTCTCTTCATGTGCCCACATATGCCATTAATCCAAAGTGGTATATGGAGAGACCAAATAGAGTTATACCAATTGATGATGAATGGGTAAGAAATTGGTTTCTTAATTCCATAAGCAAGATGTATCCTCATGATAAATTAAGTGTGATACGAGAACAATTTCTTTATTTTGGTACCTTAAGCCCCCCTACATTCGCTTGGGATGCGAAGAAGGACATCAATATTTATGCACAAAATAATCCCATTGGATGGTGGAGAATGTATGGTGGGAAATTCTAAGAGCTTCGACAACTTTCCTCATGCTTGCTATATCAAGTTGCTAGTTCCTCTACAACATAAAGGAATTGGTCCACCTATAATTTCATCCACTATATTAAGAGGAATAGGATTACCTCAAATAGAGCAGAGAAATTGGTTTATGTGCATAGTAGTCTTCGACTTTGTTTAAGGAAGCTACCTGAGTATTTAGAAGGCCCAGAAGCACGATGGGATGTGGATGTTGAATATCCTAATCAGATTGATGATGATGACGATAATCCTTCACCAAATGCAGGCTTGGTTGGCATACCCTTAGATCACATTGCATTTAATCTTGGTGATGATGATGATGATAGATTTTCAGTGCCTAGAAAAGCTCAAACTTATATGGATAGCCTTGTAGTTGAAGATCACACTTTATGATAACCTTCATTGTTAATTAGATATTTTGATCCTTCGTCTTTAAGCATTTTTGGACTATGATTTACTTTGATCATTTTTTCATCTTTTGAAATATGTATTACTTTGGGCATTTTTCTCCTTTTTGAACTATCTATTACTTTGGACATTTTACCAATATGAATATCAATATGATGTGGGTGCTTTAGTTTCCTAAACTAAAATACAAAATATAATCTTTTGAATAATTTAAAAGAATAAATATTTATCTTTAATATTTATGGTTTAAGTGTCAAATTTGAAATTTCTCTTCAAGGTTTATAAATTATTAATTATCTAGTTCAATTATTTTTATTTTTCATATTTTAAATTTCAAATTTTAGAAATTTTAATTTTAAATTTTAATATATATTAAAATTTAATATTATATTATTTAAATTTTAATATATATTATCGTTGCTCCCAACTTGATGCTTCCTACAAATTTAGAAGAATCTTTTAGCCGTATCCGATACTTGTACCCACGTTTCCAACGTTCCCCCATTCCAGAAACGCATGCAACATAGGTTTTTTGTCTTGAACTTTTTTTCGTCTACTTTTTTATTTTTATTTTTATTTTTTAATATTTTTAAAGAATTAGGTTATGGAATTATTATTTTTTTATATGTGGTTTTTTCAAAAAAAAATTAAAAATTTGTTGCATAGATTTTTTTCCTTCCATTTATTTATTTTTAATGTAAGTAAAACAAAATTAATTAATAAATAATTTTTCAAATTTTTAATGTATGTTTAAAAAGAAAAAGAATTAATTAATAAAAAAAATTCAAATGACTATTTAGGAGCCAATGTTGAGTTTTTAATATGCTATGGTACCAACTTTCTATCTTGCGGTTTCAATTAAGCCATAATTTTAACTAAAAAAAAGCGATGTTACTCGTAGCATCACTGTTGTAGGAAAATCCCATTGTGGACAGGTGAATATCCTCTTGGATTCTAGACCCCTATACCAAGACATAAAACATACAAATGGACACTAAGATCCCTATGAATTCAATTACCTAATCAGAAAGAGAAAGAGAAGGAAGAAAATGTGATGCACCTTATTTCGTAGTTCATCCTCGGCGCCTCCAATCTGAGCTTGATCTCCAAACTCTTTAGCACCACTCGATACCTGCAATGCAATGGACAAAAAAATACAAAGAACTCCTACTCTACTCTACAATATTAGACTAATCAAATTCATCTATCAAGATCAATAATCATATGCAAAAATACACAATCTTGAAGGGAATAGACCAAGTAATATTGATGAGAACTTTAAAGAGATACTTACAAAATGTAGATGAAGTTGCAACAACCTCTCCAAGTCCTCCTCATCCATCCCTTGCACAATTCTCCCAAGATCATAACTAAAATATTTCTCCCAAGATCACAAGTTTGATACCTTTAATCTTCCTCTATATTTTCTTATCCATGGAAAGCCCTCATTATATAGGATTTGGAGGTTTAACCACCATGGAGAGGATCACTCATCAGATCCACTAAAATGGGATCTCCAATATATTTAGGGAGAAAATATCTCTTAAGGATTTTAGGGAGAAAATATCTCTCAAGGAGTTTAATGAGGAAATATTTCAACCTTCCATGAGATCCTCAACCTCCCATAAAAAATAGGAAACCAAATGTGAGGTGGATTCTCACACTAAATTAATTTTTTTTTCATGAATATTAATAATAATTCATGTGCACATAGTATTTTGACCTTCATATAATATATTTTTCCTCCACATTGACTAGGGATTGTGACATATGCTATTTCATGGTGTCGAGGTGTATGCAACACTTAGCAAGGTGCATATGACACTTTTACGACACTTAGGGCGAGGTACCTAGGTGTGGAAATTTGATGTGTAACAATCACTTTTTTATTTGAGTGTCAATTTTAAGGTTTTAAGGCGTTTTGTCAAGGTCGTGATTACAAACAAGTGAGGATTTTAACCACCCCCAATAACGGGGTCCTATAGGTAGCACACATTTTTGATTCACGGGTTGGTTTTGGTGTTTTTGACACAAAAATATGGGTTTTTTGGGCCCGAGTTCTTGTTAAGTTAGTAATTATGTTTGAATATCTTGAGGGGATTCTTAGGACTTATAGGTAGTACAATATCTTTGTGAAAAATTATGGTAAAATTGCAGCTGTCCTAAAATCACTCCTTAAAAAGAATGCCTTTGTTTGGAGTGATATAGTAGCACATGCCTTCATCACTTTAAAGGATGCCATGTGCATTACTCCATGTATTGGTAGTGAATGAATTTAATAATACTTTAGTCTTGGAATGTGATACTTCAAGTAGAGGTCTCAAAGAAGTATTAATGCAAGAAGGATTCCCTTTGGCATTCACGAATAAACAATTGTGTGACCACAATTTAGACAAATTCACATATGAGAAGGAAATGATGGCTATCATTCATGTAGTGGAGACTTAGCACCCATATCTTATAGGAAATAATTTTCATATCAAGAATGACCATCATATTCTAAAGTACTTGAACAACAATTGTCATCACCATAGTAATATAAATGGGTCACCAATATTTTATGGTAAGGTTATGAGATCATTTTTAAGAAGGCTAAAGAGAATGTTGTGGTTGATGCTTTATCCAAAAAAATTGAGAAGGACAGGTCACCTTGCCTTATCGTTACCAGGTCTAGGATGGGTCGAGGAGTCCCATAGGGAATGGATAGAAAATAGTGATTTAAGGAATCTCATCAAACAAATTTAAGTAGATTGCAACACAACTAAAATTTATACATTGCAACAAGATACATTGCGGTATAAAGGGTGCATTGTTCTGGAAAAATATTCGGCCCTAAAAAAATGAGTCTTGGAGGAGCTACATTCATCATCGATAGAAGGTCACTCTAGATTTCATAAAACCTATTAAATAAATAAGAATTCATTCTTTTGGTATGGCATGCAAATAGATATCCAAGACTTTGTAGCATCTTTTTACACTTACCAAAGAAATAAGGGAGAGATGGTGAGGATACCAAGGGCATTGCAACCACTACAAATCCCAACATATATTTGGATAGAAATTTCAATAGATTTTATCATGAGACTCAACAATATTTCCAACTTAACGAGAACTGTGACCTCAAAACGAAAACACTAGCTCTTAAAACTCATATTTTTGCATAAAAAGCATGAAAATCAACCCCCAAATAAAAAAACAGTGCTATCGTTAGCATCATTTTTTCTAATGGGGTTAAAAATACAACATTTTTAAAACATGACCTTCAAAACTCATATGGTTGCTTAGAAAAACAATAAAATTAACACCTAAATCAAAAAGTTAAGCTACATAAAACAAAATGATTTTTTCTAAACATTGAAATTATAACTCTTTATGACCTAATTGAAATTGTGGCATTGAAAATAGATCCCTATGAAAATAAACAACCCAAAATTGAACCCCAAATGGTCACTTGAAAATTTATTTACATTTTTTTAATTTAAATTGAAAAAAATACAAAGGAGAAAATCTTCGCAAATAAATTTTTTTCTAAAATGAACAAAAAAACATTTAAAAATATATGTTCAAAATTAAAATTAAAAAAAATAAAATAAAATATAAATAAAACAAATTTAAAATTCCCAAAAAACACCATTTTTAAAAACAAAAACTCTAAATTGATTTGTTATTTTTTCTTAAAATTTAAAACTAAAATAACAAATAAAAAAAACAAAAAACAAAAACAAAATTATATAGGGAAAATGACAAAACAAATTAAAAAAAAAAAAAAACTTTATGGAAAAAAACTTTTGAAAAAGATAAGAAAAACAAAAAAAATTCAAATTTTATATATAAAAAATTAAACTAAAATACCTAAAATAAAAAAATTTAATACAAAATTTAAAAATTAATAGAAAAAATACCCTTAAAAAAACATAACATTCCCTACAAAAGAAAAATAAAAATCATTTAAGAACATAAAATATGCAATTTAAAAAAAAATATTAAGAGAAAGTGTTTTTCATCTTCAACCTTCTTAGTGTCACAAAGGTGACACACTCTTTCATCTCATGGCATTTTAGGAATTGACCAATGCCCAATATCACTATGGAGCTTGTGATAATTTGTTCTTATCTTAGCAATGCTTATTTTTTTATTTACGCTCGTGAAAATAGATAGATAATTTTGATCTTCTAGATTAGGGTTGATTACATCCTTATAATACCTTAACTTTGTTTTTTCCTCTAACTCTTTATTACACTACATTTTCTCCTTAAATTTTGATTTGATGATATTTTTAATAGTATCTTTATTCTGCAAAATGTTGTCTTCCACGATTCCCTAATAGTTTAGCCAAGACTGGGTATCTTTATGCCATCCCCGCTTGAGTTGATGGTAGTTATGACTCGATTTTGAAATTTTTTTATGAAGCCTATTGTCTTCCATGTTGTTTAACTTGTTCTTATATATTATGTATTTGGTCATAGTCATGCTCTCAATGGGGGAGAGGCTTGTTTCTAAGAAGAGGATGGGATAGGGTGTCTTTCCTTTAATTTTGAGACTCTAGGTAATAAAATTCTTTTTTATTTTCTTTATCTTTCTGCAGAATTCACGAGAGATACTTTAGCCCCAGAATTCATATCCATAAATAATAACAGGTGTAACGAGAGTCTCAAAGAGGAGTTTATTCTTATCCTAAATCCAAAGATCAACTAGATTACAATTGTTTTCAAGTCCATAATAAGCCTTCCATCCCCCAACAATCTTTTTCTCAATGCTATAATTCTAGTTGAGCTTGTGGTGAATATCAATTCCAATATATTAGTATGAAGTCACTTACTCCAAGAGGTTGTTGTTATATACAAAATTATCATAAGTGATTTTATTTGATTTAATAATCATGACCTTAGTCTTATCAATATTAATAGGCATACCTAGATTGGAGCAAATCTCCTTGAGGATTCTTAGTTGGTTTTAAAGATCATGGGGAATCCTTTCCATAAGAATGATATCATTAGCATAAAGAATAATATTGATGACTATACCAGTGAGAGTAGGGCCAACACAACAAATGTTTTCCAAACAAACTTCTAACTTGCCAATGTATATGCCAAAAAGGGTAGGGGACAAGGGACAACCGTGTTTGACTCCAATATTGTAGTTAATCTCTTTCAACCAAACCTCAATGTTTTTAAATTGAGAAATAACATTCACATACATCCTTATTGCAACATCCCTCAAATCGAGAGGAAATTTTATCTCTTCCAACCTCTTGCAAAGGTTTTTCCTAAGAACCATGTCAAACGTTTTTCTAAAGTCAACAAAAAAACAAAAAAGATTGGTTTTAGTATTGCAGAACTCATCTGCAATTATCCTAAAGGTAACAAGATGGTACATAGCTAAATCATTTTTCCTAAACCCAGCTTGGCCTTTAGCTCTTTTACAGTGACTTTCTAGCCAAAGGCTAATTTTTGTTTCTAAAATAATTCCATAAATCTTGACTAAAATCGAGCTAATCATAATGGTCCTATAATTAGAGGGAATGTTTCTATCCCCATTTTTAAAAAAATGAAGAATGAGGCTTTATGTCCAGGGTTTAGGGAAGCCCTACTTGACTACTAAATTGAAGAGATTGTGTATGTGAGAGATAAGGATAGACCCTCCAATTTTGCAAATTTCAGCTTGGTAACCTTCAATGTCCTTAGCTTTCCCATTGGCAAGACGCTTAACCCCAAACTCTATGTCATCTAAAGGAAAAATTGAATCCTCTATAGGGATAATGGGAATGGTGTACATGGCATTAGGAAACTCGTAAAGACTTTTAAGGTATGAATTCCAGTCCCTTAAGGGAATCATATTATTTTCTTTAGTATCGTGGCTTAGAATTTGGCTCCAGAACTTCTTAGTATCCATCTTAGATAATTGTGAAAGTTTCTCTTTCCTTTTATTGATATAGTACCTTTTTCCCCTTTTAATTAGTTATTTTTACATATTGATCTTATCAAGTTTTAAGAACTCATTAGAAGCATCCCTAATGGATTTCCTAGCAATTTTACATTCTTTATCATACCAAGGGTTGGTCATTCTATTATTCTTTTTACAAGACACCTCGAAAGAGAACTTGTTAATAGAAGTGGAAAGGGAAGTTGTAAAATTATGATAGAGTTCTTCAATGTTGTCCTTACAAGTTAGGAGATGTAATTTACTATTTAAATCCTTTAAGAAAATGTCAAATTTACTTTTGTTAAAGCACAATTTTCTTTGATTATCAAAATTCTCTTCAATGGCTCTCATGTTCATGAAAAAGTTTAGAGTTAGGGTTAAAGGTTTATGATTAGAGTTGGGTTCATGGTCATTTACAAGATTAAAAGTTTATATTTGGTTGGAAACAGGGATATTAGATATCACATAATCTACGACACTACTACCTAGCCCATGAATACAGGTCATTTGGTTGGAGTTTGGCCACTTCATTACTCCATTGCAAATTATTAGGTCTTGAGAGACGCAAAGCTTGACCAACTCAATACCAAAAAAATTATCAATTAGGTCTTCAGAGCTTCTTTTGTAGCTATTAGATAAAACAAGGTACTCATCTAGCCATAAAGGATTATGGTTGGTATCAATGCTTAAAAGTGTATCTTGTTTAGTTGCAGTCTTAGCATTAATGTCTCTTAGCATGAGGATATTACCTTGATATTTCAAATTATAAATATCTTGTTCAAAATTATTTTAGGGACAATTTCTATCTAGATTGTTTTTCTTATAAAAAGTAGAATTAATAGGTGCAAAATAGCAAATTGCTATATACATTTTCTTAGCATTGGTGTCTAAAATTTCTATCCAAATGCACTAATTTAGAGGGGCAATCTTATGAAGTTGAATGTGAAGAGAAATTCTCTTTCTAGTATAACAAGCTATGCCTCCTATCCCTCTATGGTGGATTTTTTTTTTCCATGTCGACCACAAGATAAATCTTTCTATGTTAGGGACCTTAGACTCTTCATGCTCCCAAGTTTGAACTAGACAAATAATATCAATATCACTTGGGATCCAACTTGTCATGAAACCTTTGCACCATGGAAAGCCATGACAGTTCCAAAAAAGGATCTTAAGTGTCCCAAATTCATGTTTATTATTAACCTTCTGGTCTCTATCCCTAACAATAACTTTTTGATTTCTAATTATTTCCCATTTTCCTTCTTTCCTGACTTTTTTTACCTTGTGAACTTCATTCCTTAATTCAACTTGGTCTTTGGGAATGAGATCTTCATTTATAAATATTGTTGGCCCTTTTAAGCTCGAATATTTACTGAGTATGATATATTTGTGGTCATTACAACTTACTTTGACACAAATCAACCTATCTTTGTGATCAATTATTTTTCTGATCCTCTTTGCTTCTATGAGGTAAGTTGTATCAATTTGTGATTATTATTTAATTCTTCTTTTACTATTGCTAGTGTGTCCTCCTCTTGTTGTTCTTTTATACCAAAAATTATGAGGTTCAAGGATCTTTTATTATGCTCATGGTACAATTCACTTAGCTTATTCATTTTCTTTTTGATGGGTTTGATATCCAATTTGTTTTCCAGATTACCGAGGGTCAAATTGTTGGTTAGTTTTTCTTCTAGCTCTTTAATCTTATTTCTCAAGTTGTGATTTCTTCAGCCTCTCCTTCTTGGGTTGATTGTTTATGTTTTTCCATTTCTTGTATCCTATCCTTCATTTTCTATAATTCACTCTTGACCCCTAAGAATCTATCCTCTATTTGAGTTTGAATGGTATCTTTTAAGAGTCTAATTTTTTCTATCAAGCATTGCCTCTAGCTCTATTTGGAGTTTTACGTCCCTTTCTTCACTCATTTTTTCTAATGATTTTAACTCTATTTGGATTTTGACATATCTCTCTTCTCTCCTTTTTTTTAATGATTCCATATGATCGTAAAGGATCTTTAGGGTTATTTTGGGGGGCCTCCCCTTGATATGATGAGTTTTTCGAATAGGTGGTGAAGTGCTCATATTGAAAAGAATAGAAAAAAGTAACAATTATTATTTTGTATTGACTTTAAAAATGGAAAACAATTTTCTTAATTGATAATAATGATATTTATTACTATCTCTCAAATCAATTTTTACTTATTAAACTTAATATATATATATATATATATATATATATATATATATATATATATATATATATATATATATATATAAATAATTTTCACATGTTAATATACTTTAAATTAAAATTGAGTCAAAGTAAAAAGTGACTCATCTGATTTCACCTGTCCAGGTGCTCATCCAATTGAAGAAGCCAAAACTATTTTACAAACATGCCCCCAAGTGATTAACGGGTGGAGGAAGCAAGAACTAAAAATTATTCAAAATTATATAGAGCATTCTGAAAACTACAAAAAGTATTATTCACGTTCAAAACAGAAGTATTATCCCCATTCAAAACCATAGAGAAGTTATATATATATATATATATA
>ML782274.1:323603-340506 GCA_009831015.1 Picea engelmannii
AAATTTGTTGTTGTTTTTGTTCCTCATTTTACCTTAGTTTTTATTTAAGTTTTTTGGTTTTTTAATTTTTCTTTAATTTTTTTTTTATATAAATTTGTGTTTTAATTTTAATTTTAATTGTTTTTTCTTTTCTTATTTTTTTTGAGTTTTTAATTTTACAAAAAAGTTATTAAATTTGGGTTAGAGTTTTTGTTTTTAAAATGAGTGCTTGTTTAAATTTCTTTTAAAACTAACTTACAACGTTTTTTTTTCTTTCATTTAATTGATTAGTTTTTTTAAGATAAATTTTAAAAAATAAAAAATAAAAATTTAAGCAATGATTTCAGAGTAAATTTGGAGTTGTTTATCAACAATGGTACCAGCTGTCAAAGGTAGGTTTCAATTAAGTTACGATCTCAATTAAAAAAAACCAGTGCTACTGGTAGTATCACTTTTTGATTTGAGGGTAAATTTTAACTATTGTAAAAAATAATGTGGAAACATTACGGATCAGAAAAATTAAAATATCAAAAAACCACCAAAAATGGGGTGGGGTGCTATCGGTAGCACCATTTTTAAAAACAGGGTAAAAAANCTTTTTGATTTGAGGGTAAATTTTAACTATTGTAAAAAATAATGTGGAAACATTACGGATCAGAAAAATTAAAATATCAAAAAACCACCAAAAATGGGGTGGGGTGCTATCGGTAGCACCATTTTTAAAAACAGGGTAAAAAATGTGACCCTTGAAAAAACAAGAACTCAACAAAGTTCTCATTAAGTTGGTAATATAGTTACTCCCAAAAGAGGGAAACAAATCAGTCATCATGGTGGTTGTTATTTTTCTTTCAAAAGATGCTCATTTTTGTGCCCTAGATCATCGTTTCAATCCTTCCTTAGTGGCCCAAGAATTCATGTATGGTATGCCCACTTCCATCTTTAAAGGTACCAAATGTATTATATGAAGAAGAAATAGAAAATATTATAATAGATATTAGTGGAACAATAAAATATAGAGAACAATAACACCAACAATGATACCTTTATCAATAGAAAGACAAGTTCACTTGCTTCCTCGAGGAGGAAACCTACAACAATGCAACTCTCTCTATTAAAATAATTCTCAAGACAATACTTTCCCATACCTTCTACTTTTGTTTATACTAATAATATCTTCCAAAGAAAATTCTAGCAGAAGATCTTTCTAGAAGCATAATCTTTTATTAAGTGTTCTTACATTAGACTTCTTTAGATTATTATATGGGCCTTATTTACTACGATCTTTATTACATAGAAAACATATTATTATATCTATGTGATGAGTTACGGAGGTTAGCTCCCTAACATGCCCCCACTATTGAAACAAATCCTTGTCCTCAAGGATTGAGATGGGGAAATTGTTGCAGAATGGTACCCAACTCCTAAGTGGCATCCTCTAGTGGTGTATCCTTCTAATAAACTAAAACTTCCTTGACGATGTGTTGAATGAGACGACACTCATACTAATCCGATATTGTTTGTGGCTAAAACCAAATGGATCCTTCTTCATCCAACTCAGGGAGAGTGGTTTTATTTTGGCAGTTAGTGCCAATCACTTCCTTTAAGCATGAGACATGGAAAACATTATGCAACTTAGAATTACCGGGAAGAGGTAGGCCACGGGCTCTACTTGCTTCAAAATCAAATAAAGACCATAGAAATTGGGGAGATTTTATGACAGTGTTCATCTTTGAGTGAATTTTTCTTATAAGGTTACAGACAAAGAAACACCTAGTCTCTTAAGTAAATTGATGCTCTGAATGACCCTAATCTACTTTTTGCTTCATGTGATTATAAGCCATGATAAAAAAAAAAACTTGAGGGTACAGAGAATGGTCGTGCAGACTGTAAGAGTGTTGTTGACCTCCTGAACCTTGGAGATACTTGTCATGTATGAGAGAACCAATAGTGGATTTTCCCCTTAGACTGATTGAAAGGGATTCATACAAGTGGTTGTATGGTAAGAGGTATTGTACCACCATTCAACTAGGGGTAACCATTGAGCCCATTGAGTTTGTCGTTCATATGCAAAACTCCTCAAATATGTTTCCAAACACTTATCAATAGATTTAGTTTGTCAATCATTCAAGGTATGATAGGTTTTGTTGAGATCCAATTTGGTTCCTCGAATCCTGAATAGTTCTTGCAAAAAATTGTTGGTGAAAGTCTTATCACGATCGAAGAGAATAGAATATGGCATGCCATGGAGTTTGGAGATATTATCCATAAAGAATTGAGCCATTGTGGATGTTGTGAATGGGTGTTGAAGAGCATAGAAATTATCATACTCGGTCATATGATCTACTACAACCATGATGACTGACTTATTTCCCAATTCAGGTAGGCCAACAATGAATTCCATAGAAATATACAATGAATTCCATAGAAATATCCATCCAAATAGTAGGTGTAATCGAGAGAGGTTGGATTGTTCCTAGAGATTTGATCATTTATCCTTTATTGCATTCACATGTATCACATTCATCCACAAAGGTGTATATGTCCGATTTCATACCTTCCCAGAAAAAGAAAAAAAAATTGACCCATTCATAGGTTTGGTAAAACCTGAATGCCTAGTTGTGGGAGAAGCATCAAGCTTAGAGAGAATTGTGGATTTAAGTTTCAACTACTTGCTTAAATATAGGTAACCTTTATAGTGAATAGGTGACCTGGAAAATATTCAGAATCTTATTGCAATTGTTGGATCAAGCTGGAAATATTGGGGTCTTGCAACCATTCCCAGAAAATTTATTGAATCCAACATGCTGCAATCAAAGAGAGGGTAAAAAGGGACCCTTCATCTTCATATTTCCTTGAAATAACATCAACACCCAAATTTTCTTTTCTTTATTGTAAATGATAACATAATCATATCCAAATAGCTTGCTCACCCATTTTTGTTTATTTAGTGATGAGATTCTTTGTTCCAAAAAATAATTGAGGATATGATGATCAATTTTAATTTGGAATGATTGCCCCAATAGATAAGGATGACATAGATCCACTCCATGTAGAATAGTCAACATTTCCTTTTCATAGGTTGATTGAACCAAATGTCACTCTGAATGTTGTTCACTATTGAAAGCCAAATGTTGGTCCTTGACCAATTTTAAAGGATCCTTGGTCATGTTTGACCTACTTTTGGGACATCGACAGGATGTCAAAGATGAAGTGCAAGTCAAAGAAGATATCACGGGATCTCGGTCCCTTTTTAGGGATTTTTGGTTTTTGGGCTTATGTAATGGGAATGGGGATGTCAGCCCATGGGTTTACCCATGTTTAGGCCCATTTTATAATGTATAAATAGAAAGATAGGTGATGTAAATAGAGGCAGAGTGTGATAAGTGTTAGAGTTTGATCTATGCGATCAAAGGAGGGACAAGTATGCGATTCTAAGTGTGAGCAGTAATTGTAATTTCTTTGTGCATATTGTGTGAGACTTGTAGAGCTAATTGAAAGTGATTGTAAGAGACTGTGGAAGGCTTTGTGTTGCACTTTAGGGAAGGAGGATCTATGAAGGTGCACAGATCTCCTATCCTCTACGAAGTAATATATGATGGCTATGTGCATGTAGAATATTGATATAAATAAATAAAGAAGAAGAGTTGGTGGACGTAGCCCTAGGGTGGGGGTGAACCACATATATCTTGCGTTGTGATTTCTATGTGCTTTATGGTTGTTCTCTTGTCTATGTGATTGAATTCTTAGTTCATTGATGTATTCTTAGACATATTTGATATGGTAGATTAGTGATGAATAATGTGAATAAATGATATATTTGATCTATGTTGGTATGCTTAGTTCTTGAATCTATTGGATCTATATAAATACCGCGCTGATCTCTTGTTAGGGTTTAACTACGTTGTAAACTAAGGATGAATATTAATGAAATGTAACTTCTAAGTGCTTTGTTAAGGTGTTGTAATCACATATCTGTGTCCCAGCTAAGGTTGCAGACACTGGAGTCCTACAACCACCCTTGCCTCTACCTCGGGTGAGATTTCATCTACTTCGCAGGTGTTGCTGAAAGGGTCGGTAGTTAGGGTTTTGTTGGTGCATTGTTGTAGCGTTGAAACCTAGGTCTGCCCCTGTTCCAACACCAAAGGTTCACCATCTTGCATGAGAACTACCTAAAATCCTTTCCCTGATGCATTGCATTTCAAGACAAAAGTCTTGGTGAATTTTCATAGTGTGAGGACAAGCATCATGCCCATAGCCTCTTTCAATGCATGGATGGATTGATCCACTTTAGGATTCCAATTGAATACATTCTTTTTAAGGAGACTAGTGAGAGGAGTGACAATTTTGACATAATTCAGAAAAATCTTGTGATAATATCCAGTTAAACCTAAGCAAGAACACAAGATTTTAAGAGTTTTAGGGTGAGGCCAATCCTTTATAGCTTCAATTTTCTTAAGATACACCCATAAACCATCCTTTCTAAAAATATGGCCCACATACTCAAATTCAAAGGCTCCAAACAAATATTTAGAATGTTTGAGAAAAAAATGGTGCAGAGATAGTACATGAAGAACTTGATCCACATGGGAGAGATGGGATTGCCAAGTTTTACTATATACGAGAATATCATCAAAGAAAACTAAGAAAAAATAATGGAGGAAGGGACAAAAGACATGATTCATGAGACTTTGAAAAGTGGAGTGGGAATTACATAGGCCAAAAGGGCATGACCAAGAAATCATAGTGACCCTCATGAGTTCTAAATGTAGTCTTTGAAATTTCTTCTTCCTTCATACATATCCAATGGTAGCTAGATCATAGATCAAATTTGGTAAAGCATTAATCACCAGTCAATTCATCCAAAATGTCATCATTGATAGGAGTGGGAAATTTTTCTTTGACTGTGAGAGTGTTGAGTGCATGAGAATCATGGAACATATTTCAAGTTCATTATTTCTTGTGTACCATGAATATTGGAGAAGAAAAGGGGTTGATACTCGGATGGATAACACCCATTTCTAACAATTCTTAAATATTTTCTCAATTTCATTTTTCTGGGCAAAGGGATGATGGTAAGGAAGAACATTGGGAGGAAGACTTTTTGGGTCTAGAGGAATGGAATGATCATGGACGTTACAAGAAGGGGGAATTTGATGGGGGGTGTTAAAAATATCTTGGTGTTAGGAGAGTATATATTATATGTGATGAAGCATAGAGGATGTTACAACAAATTAAATAGAATCGAGTTGGGAAATAATGCTAGAATTACCATTTTTTAGTAGTTTTTCTATTTCTTGGGAGTTGATGATCTCAAGTGAGCCTATTGTGATGCCTTGGAACTTATCTTGTTGTCCCTCCTACTGGAACTGCATGGTGAGGTCCTTAAAATCCATGGCAATGAGGCCGACAATGCGTAACCATTCAACATTGAGCATAATGTCACAACCTCCCATATCTGTAGAAAACATATGAGATTTTAGGTGGTCCTGACAAATTTGTAGGCTCACATTTTCACAATGCCCCCCACATTTCATGGAACCACCATTGGAAATCATGATCTTAAATTTTTTGAATGCAAAAATATAGTAATTGATTTCTTAGGCAATGTGGCGATGAATAAAATTATGGGTGATACCACTGTCAACTAAGATGATGAATTTCATATCCTTAATGTAGCCAGTTAACTTGAGGGCTTGGGGAGGAGAGAAGCCAGCGAGTGTGTTCAGTGAAATCACAGGTTCAACCTCTAGAGGATTAGAGGGAGGAGTAGGATCATTTTCTTTGGGTATCTCTTCAAGAGGGGAAACATAAACATCCTCGTCAAAAACATCCTTACAAATAACCACAACAAGATTTTGTTCATTGCACTTGTACCCTAGAAAATATTTATCATCTCAACTATAAAAAAGTCCCTTGAGTTGGTGTGCATCCATTTCTTCTCAAGTTAATTTCTAAATCTTGAGAGGAGTGGCCCAAGGGGAATGATTGGTGGGTCAAGGGTGAGGAATAAAAGAGGGTTTTATATTCTAGGAAGATACAACCTATTTTTCTTCCTTGGTTTGTTTATTATCTTCCAAATACTTCTTGGGATGAGCCATTAGGACCTAGGATTATTTTTCATCCTTTATTCCATTGATAAAATCATTCCCTAAAGAAGGCATATAACATGCCCTCCATTTTGAAATCCAAGTGCCCAAAAGTGATGATAAATTCTTCCACTGTTTCATAATGTTTCAACTTGGTCAAACGACCCAAATGGTATGTGTTGGTCTCAAAGTATTCATAAAGTTCAACCACAAACTATGTTCAAGAAACATACCCTTGGCATGAAATTGTACACCATTGCCACCATTTTCAACATTCAGGATCCTAATAGAGGATACCATGATAAATTTTGGCCAACTCATTAGTTGTGCCATGCAAGAAGAAATAATGTTCAATTTGAGTGACATAGGCCGTGTGATCTGAGCCATAGAATTTGTTCACCTTGACTTTGGGAAGACGTAGTTCTTGATAATGGATATTGGAATGCAAGGCTTGGTAATGGGGAGAATCAGTGTCTTCATGGTAGGAAGGTTGTTCATAGGCTATAGGGCCTTTGAATTGAATTTTGAAGTGGTTCATATTGGAAGAGAAGGAATCTATGGAATGTTTCACATCACGCATATCATATTTGAAGGTAGAAGTATTAGATTTGATGGTAGCAGTATCATATTTAAGGGTAGAATTATCATAGTTGAGGGTAGAAATATTGGAATTGATGTCTTGGATGTTTCTCTTGTGATTGACATTGTCAAAGACAAAGGTAGTGAGTTCTTGGTTCTAGGTGAGGGACCCATTTGGGGACAAGGAGAAGTGGGAAGTAGGGTATGCACATAAAAAGGTTTACAGGTGAGGGGTATCATGGTGGGTAGGGAGACGAGAGGATTCTAATGGGATAGGTGGCCAATATGCTAGGGAGGGTGGCTCCATTGAAAAAAGGATTATAAGTGATAGGAACCACTACAATCATGGAGAGGAGAGCAAGCCAAAGGGATAGGTCTTGAATATGGGCATCGTCTTGAAGAATACTAGAGTGAAAAAATGCCCAAATTGTTAAGTAGGAAAATTGTTTAGGAATTTTTCAACCTCAATGTGGGAGGCAGGGTTGCATTGTAAAATTTTCCTTTTGTTACTTTTTTGTTATGTGTTTTCCCAAGGGTTAGGGTTTTCAAGGTTCCTATAGACAAGGGTTTTTCCTAAGCTATGGATCTTTGATATATGTGTGGGATTGAATAGTAGTACTTGACCCATTATCTCAAGGCACCAACTAAGGAGGCTCGAACATACCCTTATTCATACTACTCGATTACCCAGATACTATAGAGTATCTTCCCATTTGTTGTTCTTGTGGAACTATAATAGTTAAACAGTTGATGAACTGATTTATAATTGGATTGAGGAGACCTAGGGGAATCCCTATATACCTAAAGGTACATGGGAGTGATGTTCGTGTACATATTCTATCTAATTTGGTACTTATCAAAGAGGTACCAACATGAGTTATAGAGTTTTCCAACAAGGTGAAACCTTTGTTTTGAGTAACCTATGAAATCGTTTGTATTTCCTTTGTACAGTATTCCCCAAGTGATTTTTTACCCACCAAACAACAAATATTTGTTCATTAAAGATGTCAAAAAGACATGTCTCCACCCTAAAAAAAAATACACACAATTTTTGCTGAGGAAAGTGATCTAATACCACTTTTAAGGTACCAGAGGTATTATATGAAGAAGAAACATAAAATATTATAACATATACTAGCATAACAAAAAATTATAGTGAAAAATAATACCAACAATGATATCTTTATTTATAGAAACCAAATTTCACTTGACTCTTCAAAGGGGAAACCTCCACCAGAGCAGTTCTCTATTACAATAATTATCAACACTAGACTTTTCCCTACCTTCTACTTATATTTATATTGATTCTATATTCTAAAGAAAATTCTAGAGGAAGATCTTTCTAGAAGAAAAAGCTTATATTAAGTCTTCTTACAATATACTTGTTAACATTATTATATAGTCATTATTTACTAATGTTGGACTTTATTACATAGAAAAAATATTATTACATATACATGAGGGGTGAGAGAGGTTAGGTCCCTAACACCATCATCTTGGAATATGACCCCACATTCACCAACAAATTTTGGCAGGAGCTACTTAAAATTCAAGTTACACAACTAAATATGAGCATTGCATATCATCCTCAAAAAGATGGTCAAACAAAAGTGGTAAAAAACTTATTAGAAATCTATTTGAGATGATTTTATTCCAAAAAACCACACCAATAGACACAATAGAATTCCCTTGCCAAATGGTGGTACAACACCACTTATCGTGGATCTACCAAAATGGTCAAAAAATCATATAAGTGGCATATTATGTACTAGGAACCTCTAAGGTTCATGCCATATATAGAATATTTCACATTAGAGAATCCATTATCCATATTCTCAAGGAAAACTAGGTTATGTTACAAAATTGAATGAAACAACAAGATGACTAGCATAGATCTGAATGTTCTCTTAATGAAGGAGATCAAGTGTTTCTTCACCTATAAACTTATAAAAAGACATCACTCAAATATTAAGTTCCAAAGAAGGTATCTCCCAAGTTTTATCGTCCCTATCAAATCATACAATGCATTGGTGATGCAGGAGCATCTCAAGCGAGCCAGCGCGGAGATAAAAGACAGCTGGAAAAACACCTAGCACAAATTTTGAAAATGTTATGTAATGACAATGGGATCATTAAACGGAGGGGACACTTGTATAATATAAATGGACCTTGAGAAATCCTCTCTCGTCCTTAGTAGGTAGAAGGCATTTATAATAGTTAATGCAAGTAGATAGAATTTAATGCGTAGATTAGACAATTTAGAATGAAAGAGGGAAATGGGATATAGACACCCTCATTGTGTATTGTAGTAGGATTATCTCAATTGAGAGCATAGAGCAAAGAAGAGAAGAAGCAAAGAGTTGTGTAGAAGAATTCCATGTACAGAAGTTCTGGATTAATACAAAAAGCTTTGATTCAGATTCATGGTGTTCAAATATTCTCTGTGTATGTATTGTTGAAGGTTATGCTCATGAATGTTTTACTCTTTTTGTCATGAATTTGTTGTTTATGCTATGTATGAATGATTTATTTTTGAATGTTTGAAATCTGAGAGAGAGAGTAAGAGAAATGAGTTTCAATTGTTTCTCTATCTGAGCAAGAGTTCGTGCAAGGAGTGCAATTGAATTGTTCGCAAGGAGTGCATTGACAAAGGGTTTAGAGGTTTGTCTCTAAAAGCTCAGATAAGATAGCTTTTGTTCTCATTCCCTCAGAAGTGCAGCTAGGCACAGGAGCCGTGCAAGGAGTGCGCAGGCCGAGTAAAGTCTCAGAGTTTGTGAACCTGAGTAAATTATTGAAGGACTACTGTTGCAAGGAGTGCGCAGAGTGTGCAGAGTCTACTTTAAGACTCAGATTTGGAAAAATCTTAGGAAGAATAAAGCCTTCAAAATCGTCAAAGAAAAGCACAGGAAGTTTGTGCATTAAAGCATTGAGAAGGCGTCACAAGTTTATGTTGTAGGCGGTTAAGTATCATTGAAAAAAACTCTGGTAAAAAGTTGCAGAAGTCCTTGAGAAGGAAGAGAAACGGATGGTTGGATTTATCCATGGAGAACTCGCAAAGTCCCGTGAACTGTCAGATCTCGCAGAAGAGCAGGGGAGTTACGAAGAGTGTTTTCAAAGGGGTTCAAGCTTAGAAGAGATAGAGCCATAGATCCAAGCCAACAAGAGTCATTGGATTTGGTCTTGGATTTTCATTTCGGGGTTTTGGAAGTTGGGGAACTGAAAGCCTTGTATCAAGAATTGCGAAATCGCAAAGTGCAAAGTCCTGAAAAGGTGGAAAGTCTAGTTGTGGGCCAGCACCGGGAATCATGTTGGAGTTTGATATTTCAGATTTTTAGGAAATAGAGAGTCAGGATTTCAGAGATCATGGAGCAGAGTTGCATGACATCGTAAATCATGAACTCATGAAAGCCGAATAGCCAAGATTGATATCGGGATCTAGGAATTTGGGGTTTGCGTCGACAAGAGATTTTGGTATCGAGAGTCTCGAACTCCTGATATGCGAAAATTGTGCCGACCGTTGGATCAAACAGGGAATCAAAGTCATTGATTTCTTTTGGTGACTAAACATTGGAGTTTGGTAATTCGAGTTTCGGGGGATTGAGAGATAAGACACTTGATTACAGGATTCATGAAATCGCGATGTCTGATCTCCCGAAACGTGAAGGGGGAATTCCACAAGGTTTTGTTGTTGGTGCAGATTTTCCCGAAAGGGAAATAGAAGAGCCAATTGCCGAGAGATCTTCAGGCCAGTGGAAGAAGAATGATCCTATGTACATGGACTTCTGAGCTATGGGTTAGGAGGGCTGCATCATTTCTAGGTATCAAAGCTTATAAATATTTCTTTGCTTTCTGTAGTAGGGAAAAGGAGAATTCACCATGCTGTCGAAAAGAAAGGATAGACAAAACCCAATTCGGAAGTGGAAAGGGAGATGTCCAGAGGAAGGGACAGGTAGATGGAGAATCCATAGGTGGAAAGAGATCTGCATGACATTCACGCCAGACTCGTGGACATGGAAATAAAACAAAGGTGCGCAACTGATGTTGGAAATATCAGTGAGTCCGAAAATGAGCATGAAGCTGAACATGAAGGGGAAGAAGTTACAGCTGAAGATACAGCAAACGAATGCTTGATTAGGGATATTGCAAGAATGGGTACAAGAGAGAAAATGGACATTCCAGTTTATGAGGAAAATTTGCATGTAGAGGAGTTTCTAGATTGGATTAGAGCTTTGGTGACATAGAGTTGTCCAACCTATCACCCCGCAGGGTCTCTTTGGCTCGACCTCTTGCTCACATGATCGATTCTAAAGCTCTTATGTTGAGCCGAAGCAGATTTTTTGATCCCCTACTGGAATCCTTGCACAAAAACCGATCCACAGGTCCTTTCTCACTTCCTCACGGCCTCTGCATTGGACCGTGACCAATTTCCCCACAGGAAAAACTGTTATCGGACTTTGGGGCTTTGGAATTTCCGTTGTCAAGAGTTTCTCACCTCTCCAATCCCCGATTACCGATGCGCCCCTTTCCACGTGCTAGCCCTCCTAGCTATAGGCTTTGGCCCGTATGACCATCAACACATGACCTCGGTTAAACCTCTCATCAGGGTTTCAACGTTTGCAATGTCAATGCACGCATGTCCTTAGGAATCCCGATCCTCCGATTCCTAATGCACTTTGTCCTTAGCCCTCTTAGCTGTGCCTGGTCCACGTGACTGCCTCCCTATAAGACTGCAGCCTTATACTCTGTTGTCGGGGTTTCATACTTTTTGATGTCGAAATGTGCAAGTCCTTAGGACTCGCGATATACCGATCCCCGATGCACTCCTTTGTGCGTTTGCCCCTACCGGCTATGGCTCCTGGTCAATGTGACCATCACTCCATGAGACCGCAGTCCAACTCCCCATCAAAGTTTCAGGGTTCACAGTTTCAAAATGCATGAACTCCTTGTGCACGGGATCTCCGATATACCGATAAAAAAAATGCCGACGACGTTGATCCTTTGCCACCTGTCCTGCCGATGGACGCTCAGATTCCTCCTCGGGTTTCACAACTTCAAGTGTCCCGAGGCCTTGTCCTCTGAACTCGCAAAACTCTGATTCCTGACTCTTCCCAGCTGACTGACACATGTCCTTCACACTGACTCTCGTCGTGGCTTTTCCTTGGTGCACTGATGGTTGCCACGCGTCCTCCTAGATGGACGATCCTAATTTCATCGGGATTTCAGGACTTTTGATGCTCTAGTTCCCTCGACCTTGAGAACCCCAATTTTTCGAATGTCGATATTCCAATCCTTCGATGGATTCCTGCCACCTGTCCACCGAACGGACGATCCAAATTATGTCACCAGTTCGAGGCATGTATGTCCCCGATGTCTTTGTCCATGGGAGTACTGATTTCCCGATGCGCCTAAATGCCGATGGCGCTTGATCTCAGATCTAATGGCCTAGAACTATTCTCCCTTTGTGTGCGCTCCTCCGGCTACTCCTTGGACTTTGAAAACCAATAGCCCAGATTTTATCGGCTGATCCAACGGCTGCTATGCTCCTCCCTGAGCTTCCTGTGTGCCTTCTTCTGCGTGTAACCTCTGCACAGCTTCTCCCGATCCAACGGCTGATGGGATTTCTTTTACGAGATCCGATGGCTATCGGTCCTCCTCTCTCTATGCCCTTCCTGAGCTCCTTTTGGACGTGAAATCCTCAATGGTCCAGATCTCTTCTTTAGGCCGATCTGATAGATGTCGTCGCTCCTCCTGAGTTGTTGTGCTTTCTTCCCAGACTTGGAAGAATTTCACGTTTCCAAAGGCCTCGACCTCTATGCTCTTTCTCCTCCGGCTTCTCCTTGGACTTTTAGCCTCGCTACATGTATACAACACTGACCCTCCCGAGATTTTTTCTTTGAATCCTTAAAGGATCCTCCCAACTCTTTCACTTCTTACATAGTCTTCAGATGCACTCGTTGGTGCTGTCCATCCTGAGCTTACACAAACACTCAGACCCCTTAGGGATTTTGTCTTCTTCTCCCTCAAATGGAGAATACTTAAGCACTCTTCTGGCTATCCTGCTCGAGCAACCTCTTGCTGAGTCTCTTTGGGTGTTCAAAAACCCAATAAAGGTCCCTCAATGGACTCTTTCTTCAAATGGCAGAACTCAAAGAGTTCTTTGTTCTCCTGTGCCTGCTTGCACATTTTCTCGACGCCCTCCTGGCGGAGTCTCTTCCCCAAAGAATGTTCAATAGTTCTAGGCCTCCGTTCACCTATGCACTTGCTCAATGCCCACTTGGCAGACCTTCTCAGAATCCTCAGTGATTCTAGTCTTTCTCAAACTCTCTACATAGTTCTTCTTCCCCTGTGCACCCCTGTACACATGCTCAATGCCCACTTGGCGGGGTTCTACAGAATCCTCCACGATTATGTCTGCAACTATGTTCTCACCCACATAGCCTTACCTCTTGAGGTGTTCAACAAACTCAAAGGTCTTCCTCCTGAGTTGTTGATCTCAGTCATGTTCCATAGCACGTCTTTGTCTCACTCCTCAGAGTTCAGAAGTGCATCCTCTATGCATGACTATCAGAACCCTCAACGTTCTGTCACACCCTCCTAGTGTGAAGCCTCAAAGACCTTCAACCCTTAAATCAAACACACTCCCTACATAATTCATCAACATAACATACATTCACATCCTATATAAAGAACACACACAGACATTCATATAACATAGAATTAATGCAGGAAAAACTGCTTATGTATTCTATTAAAATGGAAAATGCCTATTTGTACAAGGTGTTCTCAAGCTCTCCTCAGCTCTACAACTCAACCATTCTACCCTAACTCAAAATGAGATATGAAAATCTCTTTTACTTGAGGGGCTCATCGAGCGCTTCCCTCCAGGTCTACCTACTCTAATAAATTACATTCAATTACAATGAATGGGCTGTCTAGTCCAGCACCTGGATCTAGATCTCAGCCAATCACACATTAAATGCCTATCTTATCTACAGCATGTGTAAAGGCATCGTTTCTATGGCTGACCAGCCTAAGACATTAAATTACATTGAATTTCAAATTCAAAATGAGGTTGGTCCTCTCTTCAGCCTTTGAATGTGTGCATGCTGACGTGGCTGGTTGGCTGGCTGGCTGCATGGAGCGATGCTCCTGCATCATTTGGACACATACTTTGACTATGAAGATGTCGAAGAAGACAAGAAGGTCAAACATGTAGTCACAAGATTAAAGGGACATGCAACATTGTGGTTGGATGATCTGCAAGCTGACAGACACTGCCAAGGTAAGAAAAAAATAAAGAGTTGGGACAGGATGATCACAAAGATGAAGAAAAAATTCATCCCCAAAGATTATAAAATTACTCTGTTTAGAAGAATGCAGATTTTGAGATAGAAGCTGATGACAGTGAAGGAATACACTGAAGAGTTCTACAGGCTGAACATCAAAGTAGGTCATCGTGAAAGTAATGATGAAAATGTTGTCAGGTATATGAATGGCCCTAGATACAAAATCCAGGATGAGATGAGCATGATGACCATCCGAACAGTGGAAGATGCTTATCAAATGGATCTAAAGGTGGAAGAGAAGCTGAGCCAAAAGCAGAGTCAAAGAGGCCAAGGAAGAAGTCAGCCCAGGGGAAAGTCAGTTGTCCAAGATAGAAATCAGAAGCCTAAAGAAGAATGGAAGAAACCTCAACCTCAGATTGAGAGAGGAGGAAGCTCATAGCGAGGGAAATGCGTTGGATAGAGAGGGAAGTATACTGACCCGAGATGAGATTATGTTGATAATAATATTTTTCCTCATACCAGAGGTAGAGGAAGAGGAAGAGGTGGAGTAATAACATGCTTCACATGTGGAAAGAATGGACACAAGTCTTATGAATGTCCAGACAAAAAGAGGGAAAGTGGAGAGGCTCACATTGCCAAAGCACAAAGGAGGAATATTGAGGCAGAGGATGCTAAAGGCAGAAGATCGCTAATGATGCGAAAAGATATTTTGACACCAAAGAAGGAGGTGGAGAGTTCAGTCCAAAGAAACAGACTTTTTCAGACTGCTTGCAAAACCAAGGACAGGGTATGCAAAGTCATTGTGGACAGTGGTAGCACAGATAATCTTGTTTCAACAAATATGGTAGAGAAGCTGGAGCTCGAAACAGTTGAACATCCAAGTCCAAATAGAGTTTTGTGGTTACAAAAAGGACATCAGTTAAATGTCACTAAACAATGTTTAGTTGAATTTAAGATAGGAGGATATAATGATAAGATATTATGTGATGTTATTCCTATGGATGTTTGTCATCTATTGCTGGGTAGACCATGGTAGTATGACAGAAATGTAATTCGTGATGGGAGAATGAACACATACACCCTAGAGAAGAATGGGAGAACTCACGTGTTGCTTCCAATCAAATATAAAGGGGTGAAACCTAAGGTAACATTGTACTTCTCATGAGTGGGAAGGAACTTCTTAAGGAGGTTAAGAAGAAGGAGGAACCGCAATTCATTGTGGTTAGGAAGCCAAAGATTGTTTTAACCAGCACAAGGGTAGATGATTTACTAGAAGAGGTTCAGGAACTACTGGAAGAGTTCGCTGACATAGTAGTGGATGAACTACCTCGTTCGTTGCCACCGATCAGAAGTATAATTCATCGCATTGATCTCATACCTGGAGCTAGTTTTCCAAACAAAGTAGCGTACAGATTGATGCCGCAGGAGAATGAAGAGGTCAAAAGAGAAGTCCAAGATTTGTTGGACAAAGGTTTGGTTAGAGAAAGCTTGAGTCTGTGTTTTGTTTCGCCAGTACTCAGTCCGAAGAAAGACAGAGGCTGGAGGATGTGTACTGACTCGAGGGCGATCAATAAGATAACCATCAGGTATAGATTTCCATTGCCAAGGATGGATGATCTGATGGATTGCTTGAGTGGGGCAAATTTTTTTTCAAATATTGACTTGAAGAGTGGTTACCATCAAATTCGTATGAGAGAAGGTGATGAATGGAAGAAAACCTTCAAGACTAACGAAGGGTTGTATGAATGGCTTTTTATGCTATTTGTCTTAAAAAATGCACCAAGCACTTTCATGAGGCTGATGAACGAAGTCCTGAAGGAGTTCATCGAAAAATTTGTCATTGTGTACCTTGATGACATAATGATTTTCAGTAAAACAAAGGCCGAGCATTTGAAACATTTGGCTACAGTGATGCAGAGGATACAACAAGAGAAGTTGTTGATAAACATGAAGAAGTCCTCATTCATGAAGATAAATCTCATTTATTTGGGATTTGTTATTTTTGCAGATAAGTTGAGGATGGATCCAAATAAGGTGGAGGTAATCAAGAATTGGCCATCACCGAAGAATACCTTTGAGGTGAGAAGTTTTCATGGATTGTCTAGTTTCTACCAAACATTCATCAATAATTTCAGTGGAATTAGTGCACCGATGATGGACACAGTGAAGAAGAGACATAAATCTTTTCACTGGACAGAAGAGGATGAGAAGAGTTTTAATATGTTGAAGAGGAATATCACGGAACAACCAATTTTGGTGTTGCCTGATTTCCAAAAGACATTTCAAGTGAAATGCGATGCAAGTGGATTTTCAATAGGGGTAGTCTTGAGCCAAGAAGACAGGCCGATAGCATACTTTAGCGAGAAGCTAAATGAAACCAAAGTAAAATACTCCACGTATGACAAGGAGTTCTATTCTATCATCCATGCATTGAAGAAATGGAGACAATACTTGATCCCAAAGGAGTTTGTCTTATACAATGACAATCATGCACTGCAATTTGTGACTCAACAGGAAAAGTTGAATCAAAGACATGTTAAGTGGGTTGAATATATGTAGAATTTCACTTTTGTGATTAAACATATTTCTGGTACTGCTAACGAAGTTGTTGATGCTTTGAGCAGGAAGTGTTTGCTATTGCAGGAGTTCAGGGTCAAAACGTTGGGTTTTGATGATCTCAAGGAGATGTATCAAGCTAATACATATTTTAAAGAGGCATATGAAGCCGCTAAGAAT
This sequence comes from Picea engelmannii, assembly GCA_009831015.1. Classification (NCBI taxonomy): domain Eukaryota; kingdom Viridiplantae; phylum Streptophyta; class Pinopsida; order Pinales; family Pinaceae; genus Picea; species Picea engelmannii. Next base: position 340,270 of record ML782274.1, read on the forward strand.
CCAATTCTCAGGGATAGAAACAAATGGAAATAATACATGATCTAGGAAGGATTATGTTAAGAACCAAACATCAATATAGCATACAAAAACCTCTAGAAAAGTACTCAACACCTTGAAAAAGAGATAATATCAGATAATAAGCCTCTTCAAGGGGGAAACCTCCTTTTACCCCACTTAAATGTTCAAGTACAAGATGATTCAAAATGAAAATGTCTCCTTGGTATATATAGGAGACTA
>ML782274.1:344764-356366 GCA_009831015.1 Picea engelmannii
ATTGAATCCCTCATCTCTTGTAGTTCATCTTTGGTTACTGTCTTCTTTTGTAAATCATTTATGTCCCTACGCATTTCCTCACCTTCATCAAAAGTCCAATTAGGATTTTCTAGAGGCTTATTTGGTGTAGGAGGTCCCTTTTTGGGTGGCATGTTGGCCAAATATCACTTTTGAGTCTTGATTTTGAGGTGGTTCTGCTAGACAATATTTATTCTATTAGATATCCCAAGTTTCAGCCCTTCTGGGTATTAAAATTTCCTTTAGGTAGTTCTCTGATATTTCTTCTCTGCAATGCCATAGGTCTGATCAAAATTGGTTGTGCCAAGTGGAATTTACGGTAACTTCCGCACAACTTGCCGATTTTTATCCTTTCCAAGAGATCTCACTTGTATAGAATGTCCTGCTCAAAATAATTGATATCAAATTCTGAAACTCGTATCCAAAATACTACAGACTGTCCACGATCCAATGCAACCAGTCCCACTCAATTTGGATACTCCAGCAGGAAGTTATGCTTGTTTTACCTGAAACACCTTCTTGAGACTAGTCAATAGGACTAGTCAGATACCCTATCTTACACAAGGTGTATCTACAAATTTAAGATGACCCAGAATATGAAATTTTTAACATAGATAAAAAAATAATTTCTGTAAATGTTTTCCAGAGGGAAGGGTCTTAAACATTACAGAAAATTGTTTATAGCGAAAATGCCTCAATGACTCATTTCAGGATGATTCCATAACCCTATATTGTACAGGCTGTATCTCCGAAAGTATAAGTCCTTAGGAGATGAATTTTTAACCCAACATACCTTGATCCGTCTACTAAAAACCCTTTAATCGGTTCCTTCTGAAACATTGTAGAAAAAAAGTTATAGCGAAAATTCCACGGTGTCTCAGATGTAGCAGCAAAACCCCAAGACCTTGAGCTCTGATACCATATGTTAAGAACCAAACATCAATATAGCATACAAAAACCTCTAGAAAAGTACTCAACGCTTTGAAAAAGAGATAATATCAGATAATAAGCCTCTTCGAGGGGGAAACCTCCTTTTACACCACTTAAATGTTCAAGTACAAGATGATTCAAAATGAAAATGTCTCCTTGGTATATATAGGAGACTAGGAGGTATAATTACAAATAATGGCCTAAAGCCGACATAATTAAAATAATATTACTAATCTAAATTACAAATAATGGCCTAAATCCGACATAAATAACATAGCATTACTAATCTAATATGCCCCAATTAAGGGGTAATGGGCCAACATTAGGGCTTAACAGATTACTGTTTAAAGGTAATCAACTTTGTATTCCAAAATGCTCCATGAGAGAGAATTTGCTGAAGGAGAAACATAGTGCAGGATTGACTGGTCATTTCGGTCATGAAAATATGTTCACAAAGTTGAATGAGTCGTATTTTTGGCCAGGAATGCGACCAGACATCAAAATATTTGTGGACAGATGTACAATTTGTCAACATTCAAAAGGTAAGAGGCAGAATGTTGGTTTTTATCAATCATTACCCATACCTGAGAGGCCGTGGGATGCAGTCAGCATGGACTTCATATTGGGGTTGCCAAGAACACAAAGAGGGTTTGACTCAATCTTTTTGGTGGAGGATAGATTTTCCAAAATGGCACATTTTATACCATGTCAGAAGACCAGTGACACAACTCACATTGCGAACCTGTTTTTCAAAGAAGTCATTCGAATTCATGGCTTACCAAGGAGCATAGTTTTGGATTGAGACACTAAGTTCATAGGACACTTCTGGAGGACCTTATGGAAGAAGCTGGGAACTAACTTTTCGTTCAGTTCGTCTTATCATCCTCGGACGGATGGACAGACATAAGTGGTGAACAGAAGTCTGGGAGACTTATTGAGGAGCTTGGTGACAGAACACCATAGCCATTGGAATAACATATTACCACAGGCGGAGTTTTCTTATAATGACTCAGTTAACAGAAGCACAATGCAAATTCCATTTCAGATTGTCTATGGCATGTAGCTGAGTGGAATTTCCAAGCTGAGAGATTCAAAACAGACTGCAACTAGGAGTGCTAGTGTAGAAGATTTTGTAGAGGCAATGAAGGAACTTCATAGCCAGGTAAAGGAATGATTGTAGAGTTCGAGCCAAGAATATAAGCAGAGAGTAGATCAACACAGGAAAGAACTTCAGTTTGAAGTTGGTGATTTGATCCTCGTACATTTGAGAAAGGAAAGGTTCCCGAGAGGAACATATAATAAACTAAAAATGAAGAAAATTGGACCATGCAAGGTCTTGAAGAAATTTGGGGTGAATGATTACGAGATTGAATTACTGGATGGGATCAAAATTTCTCCGATATTCAATATCTTAGATTTGTACCCATAGAAATCTGAGGAAGCAGAAACAGGAAATGAATAGCCAGAGGTTCAGTGGACAAAACAAATGCCATTTGTAGAAAAGGCGCAGATGGAGCACATACTGGACAAAAGGGTTCGTAAGAGGACCAGGTGAAAGGAATACTTTGAATACTTAGTCAAGTGGAAGGGCCATCCAGTTGAATATTCCATCTAGGAGAACGAAGAAGAGATCCAGAAGCATGGACAGATCGTGGACGAGCTCATGGACAGGAGCCCATGAAAATTTTCAAGCAAGGGAGTATGATGCAGGAGCATCTCAAGCGAGCCAGCGCGGAGATAATAGATAGCTAGAAAAGCACCCAACGCAAATTTTGAAAATGTTATGTAATGAAAATGAGATCATTAAATGGAGGGGACACTTGTATAATATAAACGGACCTTGAGAAATCCTCTCTCGTCCTTAGTAGGTAGAAGGTATTTATAATAGTTAATGCAAGTAGATAGAATTTAATGCGTAGATTAGACAGTTTAGAATGAAAGAGGGAAACGGGATATAGACACCCTCATTGTGTATTGTAATAGGATTATGTCAATTGAGAGCATAGAGAAGAGAAGAGAAGAAGAAGAGAGCTATGTAGAAGAATTCCATGTACAAAAGTTCTAGATTAATACAAAAAGCTTTGATTCAGATTCATGGTGTTCAAATATTCTTTGTGTATGTATTGTTGAAGGTTATGCTCATGAATGTTTTACTCTTTCTGACATGAATCTGCTATTTATGCTATGTATGAATGATTTCTTTTTGAATGTTTGAAATCTGAGAGAGAGAGTAAGGGAAATGAGTTTCAATTGTTTCTCTATCTGAGCAAGAGTTCCTACAAGGAGTGCAGTTGAATTGTTTGCAAGGAGTGCATTGACAAAGGGTTCAGAGGTTTGTCTCTGAAAGATCAGATAAGATATCTTTTGTTCTCATTCCCTCAGAAGTGCAGCTGGGCACAGGATCCTTGCAAGGAGTGCACAAGCCAGGTAAAGTATCAGATTTTGCGAACCTGAGTAAATTGTTGAAGGACTACTATTGCAGGGAGTGCGTAGAGTCAATGGACTTCAATTCTTTGAAGTAATTGAAGGATTTGCCGCAAGGAGTGTGTGCAGGAGTCTACTTTAAGACTCGGAGTTGGAAAAATCTCAGGAAGAATAAAGCCTTCAAAATCATCGAAGAAAAGCACAGGAAGTTTGTGCATTGAAGCATTGAGAAGGCATCACAAGTTTGTGTCATAGGCGGTTAAGTACCGTTGAAAAACACTCTGGTAAAAAGTTGCAAAAGTCCTTGAGAAGGAAGAGAAACGGACGGTCGAAATTTTCCATGGAGAATTCGCGAAGTCCCGCGAACCGTCAGATCTCGCAGAAGAGCAGGGGAGTTACAGAGAGTGTTTTCAAAGGGGTTCAAGCTCAGAAGAGACAGAGCCGTAGATCCAAGCCAACAAGAGTCGTTAGATTTGGTTGTGGATTTTCATTTTGGGGTTTCGAGAGTCGGGGGACCAAAAGCCTTGTATCAAGACTCACGAAATCGCAAAGTGCGAAGTCCCGAAAAGGTGGAAAGTCTAGTTGTGGGCCAGCGCTGGGAATCGTGTCGAAGTTTGATATTTTGGGTTTTCGGGAAATAGAGAGTTGGGATTTTAGAGGTTTTGGAGCAGATTTGCATGACATCGTAACTCGCAAACTCATGAAATCTGAATAGCTGAGATTGATATCGAGATCTGGGAATTCAGGGTTTGTGTCGACAAGAGATTTTGGTATCGAGAGTCTCGAACTCCCGATACGCGAAAATCACGCTGACAGTTGGATCAAACGGGGAATCGCGACCGTTGATTTCTTTTGGTGACTGAACATCGAAGTTCGGTAATTTGGGTTTCGGGGGTATGAGAGATAAGACACTTGATTACAGGATTCACAAAATCGCAAAGTCCGATCTCCCGAAACGTGAAGGGGGAATTCCACGAGGTTTTGCTGTGGGTGAAGATTTTCCCAAAAGGGAAATAGAAGAGCCAATTGTCGAGAGCTCTTCGGGCCAGTGGAAGAAGAACGATCCTGTGTATGTGGAATTTTGACCTACGGGTTAGGAGGGTTGCATCAATTGGTCAGGTCACCTACAAGTTGGCTCTCCTATACAACTCCAAGGTTCATCCAGTATTTCATGTGTCATGTTTGAGGAAGGTTGTCATATCAAATTTGAAAGTGTAGACAAGCCTACTAGAAGTTGATGAAGAAGGTTTCATTTGTCTCCAGCGAGGAGAAGTATTGGATATTATAGATCACCAATTGCACCAAAGCATGATTAAGGAATTATTGATATAGTGGAAATATATGCAACTAGAAGATGCCACATGGGAACTAATAATGATTCTAAAACATTTTCCTCACCTCCATCCTTCATGAAAAGACCAATTTTTAAAAGGGAGGGAATGTTAGGGTCCTACCCACTTTGATAATTATAAATGTATGAGGCCAACTTCATTGAATAAGGCCCATTAAATAGTTATTTAATAGTCATTCATTGTAAAAAGCGTTATTTTTATTAATAAGGCCCAAATTGGTTGGTAGATCCTCATTATAAGGGGCCCATAGGTAGTTAATATTATCTTTGGATAGTTATAAATTGAGTATAAGGTTATGTAATGTTTTTTCAAGAATTGTTATTATATTTAGAGCATTTCTCTTGGAGGTTTTCCCCTTGAAGTGAGCATAGTTCTCTATTTTGATTATCAAATAGATATTTTTTAGGGTTTATCTCTTTTTTCTTTTGTGTTCTTGGGTTTTGCACTGCATTTTATTTGATTTATTTGAAGTGTTGTAGTTAATTACACTACAAATGAGTAGAGGCAAGGACATAGCGGTAGAGGGGGATAGGGTTTCGATGGATATAGGTGTTGGCATCCAAATTTTTTGGCTCAGTTTTTTGAGCACATACAAATGAAGTTGTGTGCACTCATTCCATAGTTTTATGCATACCTAAGGAAGTGTGCTAGGAATACTATAGAGTGTGCATCAAACTGGGTTTTTTTAGTAACACGCTAGGTATAAATACTACCAAGTGTGTGTCGAAAACCAAAAAGATTCCTACTTGAATAAATAAGGGAATCACTGAGAAATCTCCCCAACTGATTATTGACAACAACATATGAAGATGTGATGTGGCAAAAATATGAGTTGTCCAGGCAGTTAATATTTCCCCTAATACAAAGAATCTATGTGGAGTGTTAGGAGGAACCAAAAGTGTGTGAGGCAATTAGATCACACAGGAGAGTGGAGCAAAGAAGAAAGAGACAGTGATCTCCAACAGGGGAAGATATACAAAGGATCTCTAAGCTCATATAGATAGTTAGTTGGTTGGTATGTCCACTGATTAGCTATATGGCAAGTTAAAGAGTTTTGAGTTAGCTTAGCTACCAGCATCAATCTCACTCTAAGACTATTGTAATATTGTTATGTTTTGAATATATTCTTGTGTCTTTGATATTTTTGAGTCCTAAGGCAAGGACCATGATGCATTATATTGTATTTCCAATGTTTTATATAATAATGATATGAAGTTATATGGATATCATAAGCAATTGTTCAATGAAATGTATAACTCTGATGTGATCGAATTCTTCCAGTAATAAAGATACAATGGTTTTGTTATCATATGTGTCTTTGATGAATGATTTGAATGTGTGTGTGTATTGATTCATTTCTTAGTCCCAAATAATTTATCAGACCTGAGTTACATGGATTCCAACTGTGATAATTTTTTATGTGTTTAATCGTTCATCCTTGTCACAAGACCTTATGTTCTCTATGATTCTCTCTCCATCTCGAGTGAGGCCTTCCTCATTATTGGTCAAGGATTGATATGTTATTTATTTGGGGCTTTTTTGGAAATATTTGGATGAACCCTAGGTCTAAAACCCCCTAGCATTAAGAAGGATGGAACACGTGCAAGCGTGGAATTAAGGAGAACCCAACAAATGGTTTCATAGTCAGAACCTAAAGTCTTGCTAAGATCAATGGAGGAAAATAAAAATTATATGGAATCCTTCTAAGGAGGAGATTCAAGACTAGATAGAAGTGGAAGCAGATAAGTTTTCTCTGTAAGAGATGCAAGGATTGCACGTCAATATGGAGGAATGGAGAGGTAGATATATATTTACTCGGATATGCATGATCTCTTCTTTTCAAAATTTCCATGCCTATTGCATGAATGGTTAAAGAGATAAGACGATGTCAATCTAGATGCATTACAATTGAAGCCTATAGTATGTGATTGAGCCAATATTGATAGAGTGAAGGTCCTAGATAACAAGTGGACTTGGGATATTTATTTTTGGTTCATTCGAGTGAAGGAAGGACACATTATTGAGTTTGGTATAGAATATAGTGATTCTTTCAATGAAGATGAAAGAAATTTTGAAGAAGGTCCAAGGAAGCGGATGCTAGAATAAATTCCACTTTGGATCAAGATTTTGTTCTGTTGAAGAGAGAAATTGATCGTCCGTCAACTGAGAGAGTGGAACCGGTCCGAGGTTCTCTAATAACCCAAGACGTTTGGAATGAACCACCCTGACGAGTTTAATGGCTCCGTTGGACGCTCTAAAGTCCTTAAGAAAACCAAAGAGAAAACTAATCTAAACTAACTAATCTATCTAAAACAAAATAAAACAAACTAAACTAACTAAAACTAATAAAACTAACTAAAACAAACTAAAACTAATAAAACTAACTAAAACTAAATAAAACTAACTAACTAAAACTAAATACAAGAAACTAAACTAACTAACAATAAATAAATAAATAAAAACAATCTAATACACTAACTCTAATAATTAGCCGTCTAACTACTTCTTATACTACACCTTATTCACAAATATACAATATCTACAACTCGCAGATTTTAATAAAACCTGTAAAACTCATTTGCTTTCCGCCCTAAGACAACTAGAGATATTTTTTGATTTTTCTACTTTTATGAACAAGAAATGAAATTTACTGAAATTAAACGATCTAATATACTAATTCTACATATATCTAACTAAACTTTTATCTAAATTTAACTATTAATAAATGACAATCGGACCTGAAAACACTCCTAATTTGTCCTGTGTATGATGACTTCGAAGCTAGTCAGAGGAAGGAAAATCGCACCGGTTAATCCATAAGCCTCTCGTAAACGATAGGTTGCGCTGCTCTTTGAGTTGTTTACAGGACAAACAAGACATACAAAATCATAACAATTATATGATTTATAAATCTCTGCAATAAGGGAAACCTGTTATGCAAAAACTTATACCTAATAATTCAACTTATGAAGAAGAGAAATCTGTCATTCACAAATTGAACTAAGTAATTGCTATGTTTTTTAAATGCTTGGAAGAAATCAGATATGGATTACAGTGATTAAATTATATCATTTCCAAAAGATTAAGATAGCTAAAGTAGTCATTAATCAAATACAAATTGATATACACAACATGAAACAAAATATTGATATCATGAGAAGCTAAAGTTGTAACAAAATACCAAATTCTGCCTCAGTCTGTATTAAAACTCCATATCCTTGTTCTCCCACGAATGAGTATGAACATTATTACAAAAATAATAAGTATATAGAATTTTTTCCACAGGGTAAAACCTCCCTGTGGATAATATCAAACTGTTTACATAATCTGGGAGGATATTCCCAAAATCAACTAAACTAGGAAACTAAAATGCAAGTGAAATATTTCAAATATCTCCTAACTGCTCATCAAATCCACTGCAATTTCAAATTCATCTGCAATAGACCAAAAATATCAAGTTAGAAAGATATTTTATTAGAAAAACAATAAAAATCTAATCTTACAGACTTAGCTACAGAATCATTTGATTTTGTAGCTAGTCTAAAATAACATACAGGATCAGAATAGAAATCAAATCAAATCTTTAAAAAAAAAAAAACAAATCCAATTTCCTTTCATTAAACATTTAAAACGAATCACTAATGATTCAAATGAATTTATCTTTCAATATTAAACATAATCTAAAGTGATTCAAATGAAAACAAGGGTAAGAATACTCTGTTTTTCTTTTACCATAAAATCGAGTCAAACAATAACAAGTCTATTTCATATCCAAATGAAATCAATAGTGAGTCATATTGTATGTGATACGATCTAATCCAACACAACCATCATCCACTCGTTATAGCTATAATGATATAACAACATATTCATATCGTTCAATCGAATGTAAAGATAGAAAGACTGTTTCGATTATGTGTAAACGAAATCATACTGCAACAACATCGACCGAACCAATTTCGTGATTGATCCTTGCACAATCAACAGACAGGATCGATAAATCATGATCGCAATCTTAAAAGAATCAACAGAGGTTATAATTACCAGCTGGGCAAATAATCAAAACAAATCACGACTGAGTTTAATTATAGAAACAAATCATGGACCTGGATACAGTCAATTTCATTGTTGGAATCAAATTCAAACATCATTTTCATTACAATATGAATCCAACTGACAATATAGTCGAGTAAACCAATGTGAATTAACCGGCTGGGTATAACTGTTATGAATCGTATCTATTCATGATTTGGGTGAATGTGTACAGGATCACATCGAAAAGAATCTGAATGGTATTCCTGTTGGTCAAAAATCAAATGGAACATAAAATCGTAACAGTTAACCATTATTGCCAGTCATATCGTATACATTATAACCAAATCGACCGAAATGTGATTGTGTTCAAAATTGAAAAATGAGAAACAACTTGTGTCTAGAATAGATACAAATGACTTCAATTGACAGCAGAGCATTCATTTTAGCTAAATTAAACCAATAAAATCCACACCAAGATCCGACAAATCGATGCAAATCCAATCGAATCTAAACTGGGAAAATGAATTTCCATTAATCAAAACATAGCTATGTCTAGAATGCATACAATGTGACAAAGCCAATCAATGCTGTAAATAGAGTTATCCAAAACCGAATTCGAATTCATTATATAAACAAGTGATAAAACATACCAGTGATGTTGCTCAAATTATGCCAACTTAGAATTCACGACCGTTGTAGTTGATTCCACATTTTTAAACAAGATGGAACCTGTCATCCTCTATTTCTTATCAGTGGCTTGTAACTCATCCTTTTGACTGGTAATCCATGCAACCTGATCCTCCAAAGAGTGAATTCTCGACTGTAGCATTGGCACATCAAGATAATATCTCTCTAACCATGAGCTACATTGATCACAGGATGGCACTGTAGGTTTTGACAAAGTAGGAGAAGGTTTGGATGAATGATTGGGCGTTTCACAAGGCAGCTTAATGCCTGGGTAGTTAGGGTCATTTTGTAGGCAAGGGGCTAGTTTTGACACAAAGTCATACAAGGTTTCGACACACAAACCTTCCGAATAGGGGTATTCACTAGCTAAGAAATGCTCCACTTCCGAGTCAGAGTCTTCACTCAACATGATAGGGTTAGGGTTGACAGGAGGTTTTGGATTGTTCCTCGTCATTCATGAAATTAAATGGGCATTCTTTTTGCCTTTGGCGTTTGCAGTGGGTTTGGCTTTGGGATTCTTGCTCATAGTCTCAACGTTCTTAGTCATGGTGTGGGATAGGTCGATAGGTGAGTCGGGCAAGGGTTTAGGTAAAAGGATGTTGTATGGTACAGGGGGTACAGACTTGTCCTCTCTCACCACAGGTTTGTCAACCTGTGGAGGGTTCGAATCCTCAAAATCATTCCGAGTAAGAAAATCGCTCCAACAATCTCTGTGTAACCCCAAATGACAGACAACAATAATTTTAACTAGCCCATAATGAAAAAGGCTACTATCAGCTTGGTTCCTTTTGTATTTCTTTGACATTTTAAACAGGCTTCTAAGTAGATAATAGGGCATATTGAGCTAATAACCCATAAAAACCATAAGCAAATGAAGGTGGTGTAAGAAAACAAACCCGTACTAACCTTCGTAGGTGATAAATTGTTTGATAATCATCAATAAATCATGCCAACATTGTTCCATCATGGTCACAGAAAAACCTCTATCACAGGAGATAACCTTACATGACTAGAAGAGTAGTGTCCAAGGGACCTCTTCTACTTTGCAATTCTTGGACCATCATTGTCCAGTGGCAGGCAAACCCACAGCAAGACTGATAAACTGCTCGTCCATTTCCAATTGAACATCGCCGACCTTGGCTCGACAGCCATCAAAGGTCATGGCGAATTGTCTAGCAACGCAGAGGTTAAAAACCATCAAATTTTTGTATAAACGAGAGCCACCCATTGTCCTCGAGGTCACTGTGGGCACTATCGAACATCAAGAGAGCCTGGCTACCATTGGGTTCATCCCTCATGAATGGAGCCATAGTGCGAGCACATGGTAAGGGTTTGGGTTGAATTCCCCAATACACAGGTGCAGATTCATTTGGTCTAATAGCTACGAATGATCAAAGGGGAAGCATTAATGTGTGCATGCGAGGGTGGTGGAGTTATTCACCGCCATGCATAATAGTAATGGAAAAGTGCAACTGACGAATTAATCCTCTGTTCAATCAATCATAGCATAGTTCAAAACCTTATCATTCGTCCAACCAAAGAATCAAACAGTGAGTGATATGCCAATGCGCCATTAACTATAGTTTTTCAAACCAATGTCATTCAACGTAAAATCAAACCCAAATGTTAACCACGCGCTTATTGCATAAATGTGTAATCAAAAGTTTTAAAACATTGTGACAATCGATATTTATAAAATCGACAAGCCAAGAGCTATAACAATAAGGATCACATCATATAAAAACAAAATAAACCATGACCCCTATGCAATTCAATGACTAGGCAAGTCCCAAAAATATAAATTTACATGCTCAATGCCTTACCAGTTTAATAAAATCAAGTTATGCAACCAATATAAGAATAGGCAAATAGGCATAGTTCGAAAATCCTTTTAGCCACATAATGATAATCCAAAGGTAAGTGTCATTCAAAATATCAATAAAAAGATCATGACAGTTCACATAACGATGGAGGATTTTTCACGCTTACAATCGTGAAAACTAAATGGAGACCAATTTGCAAATGTCGCAAGAAATGAAAATATCGTCTATTTGAAAAATGCGACAACAATTTGAAGTTTAGAAGACATAGGTGTAGGCATCTTTATAGGACAATGGAAAAAATTGAATTGGCTGCCAACATGTTCATAGAAAGAA
>ML782274.1:356398-409787 GCA_009831015.1 Picea engelmannii
GGGGGGGGGGGGGGGGGGGGGTCTACAAAGATGAGGGAAAGTGATCAGAATCTGGACCAGGGGTCAAATTTTACCTCAAAAATCAAAGTTCTCGGAATTGCCTCAAAACAAATGAGTTTGTAGCCCTTGTCGTCACAAACCCAACGCAATTCGTTTCATCTCAAACGGACGTCGGGAGCGAGAGATATCGCGATCTGTTCGAATCGCCAAACAGGAAAAAAAACGGTGCTGACTGGGTAGGCCATACAACTGACGTGGCGACCATACAGTGGACGTGGCACTTGCTGATGTGGCAGGTGGATGACATGGCACATTTTAATTGGATGGTTGTCGACGAATATAGGGTTGACACGTGTCCGGTTTGAGGCGAATAATAAAGAGACACGTGGCCCAATCCATAGGCGCCACGTGTCCCTCGTTTATTGGCTTTTGGTTTTTCTTGGTTTGATTAAAGGTTTTTTGGAGCCGACCAGATTTGAACCGGTGACCTCCCCCACTATACAATGCTTTAACAAACCTCCGCTAGCCAACATGCCAGCCGTGTTACTTGTTTCATATTCCAACAGGCCTATATTTAAAGTTGATTGTTGTTTTCATTGAAAAAGGGGGCGGGCCGGAGCTTAAGCCCTGATCCATGGTTTCATTGTAAATACACATGACCGTTTCCTTTGTGGTCCGACCATTGTACACGGATTACATTGCATGGTATTGCAATGTATTGCAATACATTACATCATGTATATAGTATAAACCGTGGATTTGTGTTAACATATATATATGCGGGGTTTTAAACCATAGACCATATGTTTAAACATGCGCGCGGTTGGTGTGTGTGAGGTTGCACAATTATTACAACATAACCAAATTTTTGGTATGACATATGTAATTGCGCGCGCGTTTTGGGTTGCTACCACACGGTTCTATGCAATAAACCATATGATGGTAACCATATTCGTGTGGGGTTCCAAGTTTATAGTCCACGTTTGTATTAACCGTGTGTTTGAAATGGTGTGCGATTTGAAATGGGTTTTAAAGGTAGTCGAGTTTGGTTCAACCGTTCACCACACCCCCGATAGCTGTCAAACGTTTATATATGTGTGGAACCTAGCCTTTTATGCGCGGGACGTGGCCATATGGTCTCCCATGTGCCCAACACCTCCGGGCTTGGGGGTTTTAGTTTCTCTAACTGTTCAACATATTGGCACCAATTGCGGGACGCATGTGGGTGCTGATTTTTGGACGGGAAAACGCTTGGAGCTAGGTTCATTCTACCACAGGTGCGAAATGGCGAACAGGAGACAACAAGTCTAAAGGGGAAAAATGGCAGAGGCCATAACTTTTGGAGTTTTTGACCAAATCAGGTGCTGTAAAAGCCCAGCTAGGGGTTTTTGGACGTTCTGAGTTCATTGGTGATGTTTTCATAGGAATTTGAAGACTCCTTATGCAGTTTTTTAACCATTGAATCCTTGAGGAAGCTCCAGGGAGCCTTAAAGCCCTCATTGTTTGAGGCATTGCTCTGATGAGCACATATCCATTTTCTGAGACTGAATAGTCATTATTGACTATTTATTATGCTCTGAACACATTGGGATAGGTTTCATATCCATTGGAGGACTTCTACAGGTATTTTTTCTCCATTGAAGCTCAAGGAAGCTTGGAGGTCACATGTAGAAGAGGTCATTGTTGGATGAGGCAAGATCCATTTGCAGAGTTTTAACAGTCATTTTTGGGGTTTTTATGTATTCTGAATCCAATGGTACAGTCTATAAATCCATTGGAGTTGAGCAGCATATTGTAAAGAAAATTTGACAAACTAATCCCAAAGAGCCAAGTCCATTGAAGGAGGCTCAAGGAGATGTAGCCCAGAGAGGGGTGAACTCCTTTATCATCTTGGTATTGCTCTGATTTTTATGTGTTATTTTCTGCACTTTATATTGCTGTGTATTGATTTATAACACATGATTAACCTTGTAAAAGAACATTCCTCACACATACACATTGCAAAGAAGAAGCATAAACTAAACACATAAACTATCTTGCATATTTGAACACATGAAGCAAGGTCCTGTTAAGGTTTAATTTAATGAGGTAGAGGGTGCTTGCATAGCATAACAAGTCAGCCTTCTATTTTAAGATCAGAATGTATGAAAAGAGAGAGAATGGATCTGATAAGGAGGATCCAAAAATTTTCAAGATGAGGTGAGGTATGGAATGGACCCAAAAGACTAAAAGAAAAATAGACGAGATATATGCAAGAAGAGCCTATTTGAGATAGAAAGTTGAGCAGAGGAGTAGATAAGAGTTATCCAAAGATGCGTAGGGAGGTGTGGGACTAGGATGAAGATGAAACTCACACTAGGTAGTGGTGTGGGAGAATATTTTGTGCCAAAGTGGAGCATAGGCAAGGACATTCCTGTGAAGAGGCTTGGCGTCAAATATACCAGTAGTGAAAATAGTGGTAGTGAGGGCCTAGGTGATGAAGCCCATATCCTTGGGCTATTGTGGTATTTAACAACCTTAAGAGAGAAAAGAGTGCACATGTGTGGTGCACGGGTGTAAATTTTTGGTGCACCGATAGAATCAAAGGAGGAAACACCACATGTTTACATGATGGAAAGAAGAGAAGTTTTCACGTAGTACAATGAGGTGCCAATTACAAGAGAGGTTGGAACTTGACATAGTGGAAGTGATCTAGGTGGATATCGGTGGCCACCCACCTTCTCCAACTGGCCCAAAACATGTTTCTGGCAATTTTGGTAATTTACTATTTTTAGCAGTTTTTAACTTCCGGGGCCATTTTGAGGCCCTAAACGATGTTTTTTTAGAAAACGAGGAGCAACATGGATCAATGTTTTTCATCCAAAAGTTGTATTCCTCGGATAGATATTTCCAATGAGCTATCATACACCTAAAACATAGATCATATGCAAAAGTTATGACCCCGGGAAGTTGATGCACCAACTTACCCAAATGGGGCCCACATGACTTTTGGCGCTTCATCTCCCAGGGTTAGGTTTTTGGATGTCTAGGGTTTTTGGAATTCCTTCTTATTGTAAAAAGGCCTTCAGAGCCTCTTTGTAATCATCTTCTTGCAAATGTGAGTAGCCATCACATCTCTTCTCAGAGATAAGCTACCACCATTCTAGCGAGTCTTTCACTCTGTATTTTTACAGTCTCAGTACATTTCTTTGATTAATAGAAATCATGTATTACTATATATCTGTGTTTATTGTTGAATCTATGATACATTTCTGTTATATTATTGAATATCTGCAATATCTCTATGCATTTCTTTATTATATCTCCTCTCTCATTTCATGCCGAAAATAATCTGGATGACGCAGTGCGCTAAGTAGGAGAGAGGATGGTTCACAAGGTATTAGTGTGTTGAGTGGAGAGAGTGATTCTACACAAATTGGAATAGGATATGAAGTGCATAGTGGCAGTGCGTGGATCGACCTAGTGGCAGAAGCACACATTTATGGTGCACAGGTAGGTCAGGAAGAGAGGGTGTGGATTGTTGGTGCACCAAAAGAAAAGGAATATGGAGTCTCCCCTAGTGGTGGGGGAGATGAGTTGATATTATTGGATGGCCTTGTGCAACTATGAGTATATATCTCTTTGGGTCACCTCATGAGAAGTTTCAGAAGAAGATGGACTTACCCCCCTTTGTTCCTCCCCCCTTTTGCATTTTTAATCAAGACAAAAACACATCAAATAGTGAAGATATTGGAGTCAAAGAAAGAGAAGAAGAAGTCAGAAGCAACGAAACAAGTTAAGAAGAAGTTGAATTCACAATAGTTTACCGCAAGCGATAGTGGTGTGGAAATATCCATCCAATAACAATCAAAGAAGAGGAAATAACTCTAGTTTGAAGATGGAAAACCAATATAGTGCATTGAGGTTTCCCATGTTCCATGGAATGGGTAAAGAAGATGAAAATAAAAACTGGTTAAAATGTGAAGCAATATTATCAATAAAAAGAGTTACAAATGACACGGCTAAGATCACACAATAAGAGACTATGTTTAGGGATAGGGCCCTGACATGGTACATGAAGTACAAGGCTACTGCACCATTAGGACATGTGAGGTCCTTGGCTAAGATCAAGCATGATATTCTTTGAATGTTTCAAAATATGAAGTCAGAATCCCATTGCATTACAGAAATCAAGGAGATCAAGTAGAAGGAAGGAGAAACCATGTAGGATTTTGACTGACAGTTCAAAATATTGTTGGATATGATGACATTCCAGATCTAGGAAATGTAACATATAGAGTGGTTCATTACAAGGTTTATCCCACATATCTGAGTCCTACTCACGTAGAAAAATGTGACGACTTGATCCAAGGAAATTGAGATCATGATGCACTTGAATGATACACTTGGAGGCGCAAAGACATTGACCAGGTTGACATAGGTCCATTCGCAATTGGCCAACATAAAAATATAGCTACAATATATGGCCAATGCAAAATTCATGCATGAGAACGTATGGTGTACTATATGTCAGTCAAAGAGGCATCATCAAGATGAGTGCCCAGTCCTTCTTAATTATTTGGCAACAGGCACGCCAAGTCCATTTCCGTATAGACAATAATAATCATGTGAAATATGTAGATAGTGGGGTGATGTGCCACCCCATTTTACCACATTACAAAAGTATCAAAAAATCACTCACACCCCATTTTTTGAGTTCTATAAATCCATCGGCCATGATGTCAATAGTTTTATCTCCCTCTAGTTAATGCAAGAAAACACCCAGGATGGATTCTGAGTACAAGAGCATCAAAAGGGTGGTGAGCATGGTGGCAATGATAGAGGAAGATATCAAGGAGGACCTAGAGGTGGGTATGGGTGTGTTCACAATCATGGATATGGTGGAGGAGGTGGTATACCCTGCACATGTTTCAATTATGGTGAGATTGGTCACATTTCACAATTTTGCACTAAACCATGCTTTCTCTGTGCATATTGTTATAGTGTTGAACATGTGACTAAGGACCATCATGACTTACTAAATAAGTGGGGAGAAAATAATACCAACTATAACATGGTGCATGAAGAGCTATGCAAAAAAAAATAAGAAAAATGGGGAAGAAAATGTATGGGTAGTAACCCACGAAGGGATGAATATAGGGGAAAACATCGAGCACAATGAAGGCTTGGGTCAAAAACCAAAAAAAAATATATGGAAGGCACCATATCCCCCTCCTAAGTTTGATGTTTCTCAACAAAATAAATTCCAGTGCAAGGTGGAGAGAGCCCTTGAAGAAGAATGAGTGTGCAAGGAGATGCAATGCACAACTCATAGGTCTCTTGAAGAGACACAGATCTAAGAGGGAGTGCAGAGAGAAACACAAAGGTCTATAGATGAAGAACTGATCTATGAAAAGGTGTAGAGGGAGATAAGGAATTCTCTAGAAGAAGTTTGTGTGTGTGAATAATTACATCACGCAACATAAATATCTTTAGAGGAGGCTCAAATGTGTGATGAATTCTATTGCGCAACCAAAAGATCAATAAAATAAGAATGTAAACAGAATACATCATGATGCACTGAGAAAAATGCATTTGAAGAACAATGTCAATAGGAGTTGTAATATACAACATTCATAGAAGCCTTGTGCAAACTAGGTTGTATGGAAATAATCGAAGATCAAGTCAATACATTCTTACACTACTTTTGATGGTTGCTTAAAGATACAAAAGTTGCAAGTAAATTAAACCATATGTTAACTTCTTGCATGAAATAACAAGGAGAGGAGATCACTATATCATCTCCATTTTCAGAAAGGGATGTCTTCCAATTCAACTAGAAAAATCTCATTGGCAGACATTTTAAGATGATAGCATAGCTTGTTGGGTTTGACATGTATGGATTGATGTTGGACCTATGACCCGGTGTGAGAATTTTACCCAATAAATCTTGGGAAGTGATGGGTAATCATAAGTTGGTATGGTTTCCTATTCAACTCTGGTTAGCCAACCAATACATGACCTATCCCATAGGTCGATTGGAGAAAGTATAAGTGAACAACAAAGGAGTGAAAATAAAGGTCAATTTTGAATTCATTGAGATCATGGATGAATCTGATCCCTATCCTACATTGTTGGGAATCAACTGGGCCTTTGAAAATAATGCAGTGTTAAACTTGAATAAAATGCATATATCCTTTGAAACTGACACCCTATGTTTTGTTGTGCCACTAGACCCATATGAGGGCGACTGCTATAATGAGACTATATATGAGGATGCACAGAGGTCAGGAATTGAAAATATTTTAAGGGTCATGGGGCACAGAGAGGACTACATCAACCCTAGTGTAGATGGAAAATTAAGTTGGAGGAGTGTCAAATATTATGACATGGATTTTGAGGATGCCCTGGATAGATGGAATAATACAATTTATGAGGTATCAACAAGGAGGTGCGTACATATCTTGATAGAAGAGAACATGGAAGATGTTGGCTCCTATCGATATGATGGGTCAGATCCGGGGGACATATTAATTGCATGGATATAACATATTCCATAATATTAGATATTACATGCCCTTGATACAGTGCTTGTCAACACCCTTTCATGAGGGTGGGTCGTGGATAGGGAACCTTACCGAGAATGGGTAACCGTGGAGGATAACATGTGTTAAATATTCAGAGTTAGAGAGACCATACTTCATATAGCATGTCTTTGGAAAAGAGGTTGGTTAGCTATGAAAAGACATAGTGCACATCGTAAATATTTAAATCCCTGATGCACTCTCTCACATCCATCCCTTCTACCACCATTCCCCAAAATTTTCAATGAACCTGTTAGAACTAGGAGTCACCTTCTGATTGCAAGGAAGGTAATCCCAGTACCCATCAGATGATATGTGAAAGTATGAGTGTTTTTTGAAAGGTTGAATGAAAAAAATTCGAAATGATAATATCCTCACTCAGAAACAGGGCTAACATGTAACAACAAATAAGGTCTTGACTAATTTCAACCAGTAGTTTGGAAGTAAATGTGGATAGAAAGAAGACTTGAATGAGAGGAATGTAAGAGCTACTGCAAACATCAAGTCCACAAAATCCCAAAGGAAGAAAGTTTCTTAAAACAAGATCTTCTTGAAATTAGAAACTAAGGAGCTAAATAAACACCATGACAATAAAATGATGAAACATCCATCATATCATTACCACAGTCATCCATATGAAGCATTCAGATATGAAAATTTAGCATTAGAAGAAAATAGTCTGAAATAGGAGCTGATTTCTATTAGTCAAAAAGTCTTAAGTCCAGTACATACTAGATCACAGTCACTTTATCAAAAATATTACAGTTTCTTGGGAGCCTTGCTCTACCATATGAACCCATTAAAGAAATTCATCTGTCTATTTATAACAAGAAAGGGAGGCAACAACTAGAGGTACGAGCTGGCCTCTTTTCCTTAAAAATCTCAAAAAATTTATTTATTCTAACAACTAATATAACAACCTATGCTATAAAACAGGGAAGTGTTGGTGAATAAACCCAATCATACTTCTAACTGCTTTGATCCTCTCTTTCTTCTCAACTCCTATTTTTCCATGTGTCCCTTTGGTGCTTGTAGTTGTCCTCTGCACACCAACTGCTACTTCTGTCATTTATTCCATTATTAACTTATCCAAAACTGCTGGCTTAGTCTTCCTAGATCCCTGGAGTTTGTTGGCTACTCCCTTCGGTAGAAATTTTATATAGCACCCCCTAAAATGGAACAAGGAGAGAAAATAGCACCCGTGGGTAGTGCCCCTGTGCTGCATATCTGTGACAACATTTGTCCTCTGTTGAAAAATTGAGTAGCACCTGTGTGTGAACCTCTTGTCTATAAGATATTACTCAACGCCTATGGGTAGCACCTATATGACAATTCTGCGTTCTATAAAATATTACACAACACCACCTACGCTACGTCTGCATAAGGGTTTGGGTAGCTATGCCAAAATGCAACATCTTTGACTCCTGAACATCTGTAGAGTTGTTTGTGTACTTCCATGATGAAAAATCAATTTACTTAGGTGCTTTTACCACTGAGTAAAGCTACCACTTAGCAAAAAATTCCAAAATTCATATAGCTAAACACATAGAAGCCTGTATAGGTGGAAAAACCTAATATGTGCATATCAGTTAAACTTCCCAAGAAGAAACAACTCTCAAAAATGGGGTTTACCACTACCAACTACTTTGTCACTTTAACACTTAACCTCACACTCTTTCTGGTGGAAAGAGTGTCTCCAACTAACTCACTATACTTCTTCTTCTTAGCATTGGTAGGCTTCTTCAGTATAGTTATTGTAACATCCCTCTCTGGCACACTTACAAACTTATTCTTTGAGGACACTTGCTTGCAAGTGATCTGGATTTTTATGATGATAAAATTTTTTCCTTCATTATGATGTGTTAAGTTAGATGACAGGATGTTTTTACTACTTTGATGTAGACAGGTGCTGTTGACTCTGTTCCATTGAGTGTGTAGGGTTTCGGACCTTGAGGATGTAGAGGCATCGGGGGAACTCCCTTGGACTCTGGATTGAGTCAGGGAGTGTAATATTTGGGTTGATTTGTTTACGGTGATATTGCTTTGTTTTGATGATATGATATTGATTTTATGATATGTTGTTGACATTCTGACACGATGGTTGATGATGCAGGCTGACGATAGCTTTCCGACCAGACTCACATATGGATTAAAGGGGCCACACATGATTTCCAGAGAGGTAGAGGGAGAGGTGTGGACAACAACCCTGCCACAGCCTACTAGCACTCCCGTCGTGGCTCGAACTGTAGGTTAACGATTACCTGGTTCAAGAGGATCTACAATGTCGTGAGGGAAGACTGCGACAGTTGTTCACGATGATTCTAAGGGGCACGCAATAAGGAGGGGGCATTATTCCTTAGAGCCCTTAGTCTCCCACAAGTTCACCTGGTAGAGCGTTGACTCCAGGGGTTATAGATGTCTACCAATCCGTCAAGTCGGCGAGTGGCACCCTTGGATCACGTGGTGCATCCTGAAGGGCACGTCATTCAAAAGAATCACAAGTGGGCGAGTGGCACCCTTGGAGCACGTGGTGCATCCTGAAGGGCACGTCGCGCCATAGAGGAAAACGAGGTGAGTGGCACCCTTGGAGCACGTAGTGCGTCTTGAAGGGCACGTTGCATTGATGATGATGATGAGACAACCTAGATGACCCTAAGACCTTAACGCCTGATAAAATTCTTAAAATGACTCCCCTAATGAATTGTCGCCTAGTTCAATCTAAACCTAAATTTAAAACATCTCAACGATAAAACTCAATTAATCCCTAAGAAAATATCCTACAAAAATAAACATAAGGGCGTAAACTAAAACCCTCCTATGTGTTAGTAAAGTCTTCTTAAAACAAAGGGGGGGTGAAGTAATGAGGGGGATAAATTAATTGAAACCCGGGATTTTTAAATTTTAAAGAAGAATTAAAATTATTAAAGAGTGGTAGTATAAAAATTTAGGATTTTAAAAATATATTGAAAAGACTATTAAGCGCATTTATCATTTTAGGTTTAACAAAAAAAAAATTAATAATAATAATAAAAGAGAGAAATTAAAAAAAAATAGAAATGAGGAAACTTGTAATAAAGGAAACTTAATAATGGAAAGTAGGAGACATAGGGTAAAAAGCGAAAAGGAATCAACATTTAAGGAGTTACTAAAAATCACAAACTTCATTTTAGGAAAGTTATTAAAAGCATGAGAGGGGATGTAGGGACCCTAGGAGTAATTTTAGGAGCAACTTTAGGGGGAGTGAGGGAAATGAGTCTTTTTTTTTAAATTAAAGAAATTAATTTGGAGAACCATGGGGGATGAGTGACACTTGGACGACATAGAATGTTTAGAGGTTTGTCATCAAAAATTAATTTAATAATGATTTAGGAAAGTAGGTGGGTCTCAAATTTCTATAAAAGAAGGGGAAAAGAAGGAAGAAGGGATGAATGGTTAGCGTAACGTTACGCTGTCGAATTGTGGCTTGACGGATTTCTTGTGAGGAGTTGGGTTTATCTCAATTGTGTTGGAGTGGTAGCTCAGCCATGGAGGCGAGCTGAGAAGCTAGTCTTATCTCTGGTTCTTGTGTGGCCCCTTTGCGGCTCGAGGGGATAAGGGGGAAGCAGAGTACCCCTAGCGATTGGCTGGGAGGTACCGGTGAGGTCACTACGGTCGGCAAGCGGGAGTGGCATGGAGCATAGGATGCGGTGCGGAGCACAAGACATCTCTTGAAGCCGGCGAGAGGCAACGGTATGAATTTTACATTCTAGTAGAGTAGATTGTCTAGTTATTCTCTTAGGCGATTATGATTCATTATATGTAATATGTGTCTTCAGCCGTTGTGGTTCACCTTCGTATGCTACGACGATATTGTTTTGGAATCTTTGTTGGGTTAAAATTGTTAATGGATGTGGATTTCTGGAATTTTCATTTTTATATTTCGTTGTTGTTGATAATGGTAGTGACACGTTTTTGGGAAAAGAATTTAATGTGTGGTTTTTCCTTTGAGTTTTGGGCATCCCTGTAGATTGATTTGGCATTTTTTCTTTATGGTTTTCATTTATGCATTCATAATTTCAATCGGGCATTTGCCTTCTGGGTTTGGGCATTGGGTGTTCTGGATTCATTAGCATTCATGGACAACTGATTCGTTTTACATTGACCTGTGTTTTCTTGGGATTGGGCATTTTTACCTTACAGCGTGAGCGAATCTGATATTGGGCGTTTTTATTTCAAGCTTTGAGCAATTCTCCGATTGGGCGTTTTATTTTATACAATGGACAATGGCTATATGGGGTGTTTGGTAGTTATTGGGCGTTTTTCTTTTCATTTACAGTGGGCAATGTGTACCCTGAAGCAAACCCTGTCTGCGTTTAAATCTCAATTGGCAAACCCAGACTATTCTTACCTCTGTCTAAACTTGGATTTCGTTTCAATGACATGGGCGTTTAACCCATTTATATTTGTTGTGTGTGTTATATCTTTTAAATGACGGAGTGCACACCGAATTCTGCAGGCGTTGTGCCGACATGCACGTTATTTTGCGTTTTGTTCATGCGTTTAATTTTGTCTGGGCAATGTATTCCGTGGCATGTTGTTTTTGTGTATTTGGGATACGTTTTAATAGTGGGTTTCTTCCTAACGGGGCAATATAGCAGTTGCGTTTTTCTATTTTTGTCTGTGGTTTTGATCGAGCGTTTTTCCCTAAATTTTCGTCTGCGTTTGATCATATTTTTGTTCAGAGTAGGCATGAATACAATATATTTTTTTTTCCCTATTGTGGACTGCGTTGATTATGTAGAAGCATAGAAACATTTCCCTGCGATATGGCTTTTGAGTTATGCTTATCAAATTCTTCCATGTTTCATGGGATATTGGTTAATTGTCAGGCTTGAAAGAACTAATTTGATTAGTTGATCAAATTGTGATACTCTCTTTCTTTGGTTCACTTTGGATTAGTTGTGTAATCTTGCTTCGATCTGAGTTGTGTCCCACACTACTTATGTTCTTTTTATTTATTTTGTTTTTTATTTGTTAAATCAATGGATTCTTTGATTATGAAACTTTACCACAATCACAGGCTTATTAAATGTATTATTAATTACAATTAAATCAATTTTAGATTTTTTTTTATTACACCTTTAACAACTTATGCAGATGGCTGTAAGTTTTTGTAGTGAATATTTCTTCAAAATAAAATGTCTTATAAACAAGCATGAAAAGTAAGCTGTTTAATTTCTCTTAATTTTCATACATATTACATAGTGGTATAATGACCCAATATATTTTTTTTAATACAAAGATAGTTCAAATTGATAAGTATCAAATATTTGCAGATCCAAACCCTTTTTATTGTGCCTCAAAAAGTGAGTTATTTTTAAGTATGAGATTGAATGGACAAAATATTTGAGCACAATTGCATTAAGATGGTATAAACTGGACGAAAAATTTGAGGAGAACATGGACAACAATTACTTTAAAACTTGAGTAATTTAAAAAAAATAGGGCCATGCTTCCATTGATTTAAAAGAATTGTCCATATAATAGTTTCAGGTGTTCATTGAATGAGAGTGTAGTTGAAGCTTTGAATACTTCTTGTACTAGGTTCCAATTCATTCTTGTAATGAGAGTAAAATTAAACTATGCATATTCAAAGGAACTACTTATTGGTGTGTAACCCTTGTAACTATCACCTACAATGACTATAAAACAATGTGATTGTAGACATACTCTATCTCAATAACTTAATTGTTGAGTTTGTAGGTTCTATATGAATTCTTTTCTTGTCTTGCGCCTTATGTAGAAGACGTGGTTGCTCTTTTGTCTATGGTTGCGTTGGGTTGAAAAAAATTGTCGATTAGTCTGCTTGTGTCAGGCGGGATATAGACACCTTCTGTGGCCTTAGCATATATGTCTGAGTGTATTTTCTGTAAAGGATCCAGTGCCGTATCAAGAGTCTTGGGCCCTTTAAAGGCATGGTTCCACTCTTGTGACACACCTGGAGGGGTTACTAGTTTCTACCTGAGCAGTCGGCCAGGAGCATGTCTAATCTTCTTTCGAGAAGACATAAGACTAAAAGCCCTGCTTTTCTGTGCAGAAATAGTAACTCCATTGTTGGATTCTTCCATCTGTGACCGTACTATACTCAACACCTGATGTCATTTTCTGCTTACAGCTGCTAGTTGTACACCTTATACCTAGGGGCATTATTACTTGTTTCCACTGTGATATGTTGGGGTCGTCTTGCCGTGTTCATCTTGCTTGTGTCTGGTTCTAGGTCGGGTTACTAGTTTCTGCCTGAGCAGTCGGCTAGGAGCCTGTCTAATCTTCTTTCAAGAAGACATAAGACTAAACGCCCTGCTTTCCTATGCAGAAATAGTAACCCTAACCCATGGAGTCTTCCCTCTGTGCTCTTATTGTGCACCCCAGTATGTCTTAATGCTGCATTGTGCGCCTTATGCCTGTGATCGATATTGTTGCAGTTACTCATTGTGTGCCTTCAGTTTTGCCTTGTCGTGGTTGCATCTTGTTGGTTGTCGAGTGGCGACATACAGTTAAGTGTGTTGTTACTTCTACATGCACACACACACTTTTAAAAAAAAAAAGAAAAAAAAAAATTTCTTTGCACCTGTTACTAGAATGGTTGTTGTAACGAGGAGGTGTTACATAAGGTATGAGAGCGGGTTCGACCCGCGACTTGGGATTCGCTACAGTTTCCATTGACATGGTTATGTTTGATTATTCTGTTGCTGATCAAGTTTATTGTGGTCGTGCAGGTAATCATGGTTAGAGGACGCCGCGGAGGCAGACGACGAGGTTCTAGGGGAGGAGGTGTGACACCTCTAGAAGCATCCACGCCTGAGGGGTCTAACCTCCAGGGAGGCGAACAGGTCCTAGGATAGGAGCAGATTGCAGTTGTCGATGTTGTGGGGATGATGAGATCTTTCCAGCGCATATCCGAGGCACTGATCAACAGATTGGACAGAGATGAGGCTAGGGCGCCAGCACCTGCTAAGGTTCTGCCATGCGCACCGGCCGTTACTGGTAGCATTCACCGTGAGCTCGAGAAGGTGAAATTTCTCGAGTTCTTTGGTGCCCCGGATGGCGCAGCCGCTGAGGCATGGTTGGAGAATATGGCAATGTGCTTCGCACTTCGCGATTATACCTCCAACATGAAGGTCCGCATGGTGGTCTTTCAACTAAAGGGGAGCGATCTTATATGGTGGAAGACGCTCCTACCGCAACTGAACATGGTCGTCAAAGACGTGTCATGGGAACTATTCGAGGAACGGTTCTGGGAGAGGTATATTTCAGAGGAATTCATTGAGCGTCATCTCAATGAGTTCAACGCATTACGACAGGGAGGTCGTATAGTGCTCGAGTACGAGGCACGTTTTATGGAGCTGCTCCGGTATGCTCCGCATCTGAACACTGAGAAGCTCGAGGTCAATAGGTTCGTGTTTGGCCTTAACGGTAGCCTGCATGCAAAGGTTAGGATTCTGATGCCTCAAATCTTGCACGACGTTGTCCAAAAGGCCCTCATAGAAGAGGAGGAGCTTATCAGTGGGGGTCAGAACAAGACTCCAGCGAGACCTGCAGGGCAGGGTTCATCTGGTACGTCGCAGCAGCAGACACCAGTGAGACACACGTCGGGGTATCGTGGCTTCCAGAGGGGATCCACTTTTTCTACACCACGATGAACGCCGCCTCAACAATGAACAACTTACCGAGGACCACAGCAGCAGCAACAACATCACCCACAGCAACAGTAGTTTAGGCCTGTTCAGTAGAACAAACCAGGTTTCCAGGCCAGTGGGCTGTCATCTTCTACTTCGGGTACCAGGACTACTGGGCTGAACAAGGGGTGTTGGACATGTGGGGAGCCACACTACCAGTGTGACTGTCATGTGGAGAGGACCAGGGCGTCCGGATCAGCCGGACCTACTACAGTGGGAGATATGGGCAAGGCCCATTGGATTCATGCAGTGGTGAATAACCACCAGGCAGAGCACCAGTCGACTGTTCTCGAGACGACAGGTACTGTCGCTGACTAGACCCTTAGTATTTTGATAGCCCAGGAGCTACTGAGAGTTTCATTTCTGGTGAAGCGCTAAAAAGGATTAAGGTCAAGGCAGTCGAACAGGACGAGTTTAGCTTCATGGAGATGGTTTTGGGAGCCAAACATAAGGTTGGAGGAAAGGTTATGGGCTGTACCCTTAACCTGGGAGAGTTTGTCACGAGGGTCAAATTGTACGTCACGATCTTAGGATCTTATGACATCATGATCAACATGGATTGGTTGGAATCGCATGAGGCGATACTCAACTGTAAGATGAAATGATTGAGCTTAGTCGATGATGAAGGACAGAGACGTGTGATAGTAGGATGAAACCAGGGAGTATCCGTGAGCTTCGTCTCTTCCTTACAGTTACATAAGAGTATGCGCAAGGGGTGCAAGCTTTATGCGATCCTTGCACTAAACAAAAAGGGAGTAGCAGAAGGTCTAGAACACCTTCCAGTGGTGAAGGAGTTTGCGGACGTATTTCCAGAGGAGTTTCTTGGGATGCCACCAGAAAGAGAATTGGAGTTTACTATAGACCTGAAACTGGGGACTGAACCAATAGCGAGAATGCCTTATCGGATGTCGACCCCAGAGTTGCAAGAGTTAAAAATGCAACTAAAGGATTTGTTGGACCTGGGACTGATACGTCTTAGTGTGTCACCATGGGGTGCACCCGTTATTTTCATTCGGAAGAAGGACGGATCGTGGAGGCTTTGCATTGACTATCGTCAACTGAACAAGGCTACGATCAAGAATCAATACCCCTTACCAAGAATTGACGATCTGTTTGATCAAATGAAGGGTGCGACGCTGTTCTCTAAGATTGATTTGCGATCAGGGTATCACCAGTTACGGATCAAGGAGGATGACGTCCCTAAGACCGCTTAAGGAGTTGTTGACAACAGCGCCGGTACTAAAGGTCCCTGACATGGACGCATAATTTTTGGTATGCACTGACACATCCAAGGAAGCGTTAGGTGGGGTCCTGATGCAAGATGGATGAGTGATTGCTTACATTTCGAAGAAACTAAGAAGGCATGAGGAAAACTACGCGACGCCCAATTTGGAGTTATTAGCCATCATTTATGCCTTGAAGGTTTGGAGACACTACCTTATTGGATGAAAGTTTGAATTAAAGACTGATAATTGTGGACTACAACACATTTTTACGCAAAGCGACATGAACGCGCGACAATGGCATTGGTCAGAATTGCTTAGCGAGTACGACTTCGATATTACTTACATAAAGGGAACAGTGAACCGAGTGGTGGATGCTTTGAGTCGGAGACCATGGATATTTTCAGTGTTGCATCTTTAGACGAATCTACGTGAGAAGATTCTCACTTTACAGCGTGACGATGACTGGTACCAAGAAGTCGAGGATTTTATCAGACAAAACACTATGATGGTACCATGATATGAGGGATATTCATTTGATAGCGATGGTTTATTGAGGTATAGAGGTTGGATTTACATACCGCCAAATGACGAGTTGAGGATGTTGATCCTGAGCGAGGCTCATAGAGCAGTTTACATGGCTCACCCAGGAGTTACGAAGATGAGGGCAGACCTTAAGCCCTTGTTCTTATGGAAAGAAATGAAGGCCGATATAGTCAACTTTGTGGCTAGATGTCTCGAGTGTTAGCAGGTAAAGGCTGAACATAGACACCCGACATGATTACTTCAACCACATGCTATTCCAGAATCGAAATGGGAAGTTATTTCGATGGATTTTATTGTTGGATTTCCACTGACGTCAAGGAGACATGACTCGATTTTTGTAGTAGTAGACACTCTGATGAAGAGTTCTCACTTTATTCCAGTGTGTACGATGTATCAGGCACCTAACATAGCGAGAGTTTTCATCAGTGAGATTGTGAGGCTGCATGGCGTACCTAAAAAGATTATATTCGATCAAGGATCGATGTTTACAGGATGATTTTGGACGAGTTTCCAAGAGGCCTTGGGAACTCAACTTAACTTTAGTACTGCGTATCACCCAGAGACTGACGGACAGATGGAACGAATAAACGAAACCTTGGAAGACATGTTGCGCATGTACGTAATGGACCAACAAAAGCGTTGGGAGGAATTCTTGCCTCTCGTAGAGTTTGATTACAACAACAATTACCAGAGCACCATTAAGATGGCGCATTTTGAGTTTCTTTATGGGCGACCATGTTGGACGCCCTTGAGTTGGGATCGGCTTGAGGATAGGGTCCTGGTGGGACCAGAAGCGATCCAAGAAATGGAAGAGCAAATGCAAACCATAAGACAAAGGGTAAAAGAAGCGCAGGATCGACAGAAGAGCTATGCCGATGTGCGTCAAGTCGACCGTAGTTACGAGGTCAGTGATCGAGTCTTCTTGAGGGTTAAACCGCATAAGAGTTCGATCAAGTTTGTAAAGGGAGATAAACTCTCTCCTAGTTTCATGGGACCTTTCAAGATTGTGGAGAGAAAGGGGCCCATGGCCTATCGACTAGCCTTGCCTGATTCTTTGAGGCGTATGCACGATGTTTTTCATGTATCAGTTTTGAGACATTATATTAGTGATCCTACACACGTGATTGACATGAGTTCCTTGCAGGTATTATACGAGGGAGCACTCACGGCTGAGCCAGTCCTCATTTTAGATCATCGCGTTCGACAGTTACGACATCGAACGATAGATCAGGTCAAGGTCCACTGGGACAGTTATAGTCCACACTCGGTGACCTGGGAGGACGCATATGATATGCACCAACAGTTTCCATTTTTGTTTAATAGATAGACTTATGATACTGTGGAATTTATTATATTGTGGTACATTTATTTCGACATTTATACTGAGAAACTTCGGGACGAAGTTGAGACCAAGAGGGGGTGTATGTAACATCCCGCTCTGGCGCACTTACAAAATTATTCTTTGAGGACACTTGCTCGCAAGTGATCTAGATTTTTATGATGATAAAAAAATTTCCTTCATTATGATGCGTTAAGTTAGATGACAGGATGGTTTTACTACTTTGATGTAGACAGGTGCTGCTGACTCTGTTCCATTGAGTGTGTAGGGTTTCGGATCTTGAGGATGCAGAGGCATCGGGGGAACTCCCTTGGACTTTGGATTGAGTCAGGGAGTGTGCTATTTGGGTTGATTTGTTTACGGTGATATTGCTTTGTTTTGATGATATGATATTGATTTTATGATATGTTGTTTTCATTCTGACATGATGGTTGATGATGCAGGTTGACGATAGCTTGTCGACCAGACTCACATATGGAGTAAAGGGGCCACACATGATTTCCAGAGAGGTAGAGGGAGAGGTGTGGAAAGCAACCCTGCCACAACCTACTAGCACTCTTTTCGTGGCTCGAACTGTAGGTTAACGATTGCCTAGCTCGAGAGGATCCACGATGCCATGAGGGCAGACTGTGATAGTCGCTCACGATGATTCTAAGGGGCATGCAATAAGGCGGGGGCCTTATTCCTTAGAGCCCTTAGTCTCCCACAAGTTCACCTAGAAGAGCGTTGACTCCAGGGGTTCTAGATGTCTACCAATCCATCAAGTCAACGAGTGGCACCCTTGGAGCACGTGGTGCATTCTGAAGGGCACGTCGCTCAAAAGAATCACAAGTGGGCGAGTGGCACCCTTGGAGCACGTGGTGCATCCTGAAGGGCACGTCACGCCACATAGGCAAATGAGGTGAGTGGCACCCTTGGAGCATGTAGTGCATCCTGAAGGGCATGTTGCATTGATGATGATGATGAGACAACCTAGATGACCCTAAGACCTTAATGCCTGATAAAATTCTTAAAACGACTCCACTAATGAATTGTCACCTAGTTCGATCTAAACCTAAATTTAAAACATCTCAACGATAAAACTCAGTTAAGCCCTAAGAAAAGATCCTACAAAAATAAACATAAGGGCTTAAACTAAAACCCTCCTATGTGTTAGTAAAGTCTTCTTAAAACAAAGGGGGGGTAAAGTAATGAGGGGGATAAATTAATTGAAACCCAGGATTTTTAAATTTTAAAGAAGAATTAAAATTATTAAAGAGTGGTAGTATAAAAATTTAGGATTTTAAAAATATATTGAAAAGACTATTAAGCGCATTTATCATTTTAGGTTTAACAAAAAAATAATAATAATAATAATAAAAGAGAGAAATTAAAAAAAATAGAAATGAGGAAACTTGTAATAAAGGAAACTTAATAATTGAAAGTAGGAGATATAGGGTAAAAAGCGAAAAGGAATCAACATTTAAGGAGTTACTAAAAATCACAAACTTCATTTTAAGAAAGTTATTAAAAGCATGAGAGGGGATCTAGGGACCCTAGGAGTAATTTTAGGAGCGACTTTAGGGGGAGTGAGGGAAATGAGTCTTATTTTTTAAATTAAAGAAATTAATTTGGAGAACCATGGGGGATGAGTGACACTTGGATGGAAGAGAATGTTTAGAGGTTTGTTATTAAAAATTAATTTAATAATGATTTAGGAAAGTAGGTGGGTCTCAAATTTCTATAAAAGAAGGGGAAAAGAAGGAAGAAGGGATGAACGGTTAGCGTAACGTTACGTTGTCGAATTGTGGCTTGACGTATTTCTTGTGAGGAGTTGGGTTTATCTTAGCTGTGTTGGAGTGGTAGCTCAGCCGTGGAGGCGAGTTGAGAAGCTAGTCTTATCTCTGGTTCTTGTGTGGCCCCTTTGCGGCTCGGGGGGCTAAGGGGGAAGTAGAGTACCCCTAGCGATTGGTTGGGAGGTACCAGTGAGGTCGCTATGGTCGGCAAGCGGGAGCGGCACAGAGCGCAGGACGCGGTGTGGAGCACGGGACGTCTTTCAAAGCCGGCGAGAGGCAACGGTATGAATTTTACATTCTGGTAGAGTAGATTGTCTAGTTATTCTCTTAGGCGATTATGATGCATTATATGTAATATGTGGCTTCAGCCATTGTGGTTCACCTTTGTATGCTACGACGATATCGTTCTGGAATCTTTGTTGGGTTAAAATTATTAATGGATGTGGATTTCTGGAATTTTCATTTTTATATTTCGTTGCTGTTGATAATGGTAGTGACACATTTTTGGGAAAAAAATTTAATGTGTGGGTTTTCCTTTGAGTTTTGGCCGTCCCTGTAGATTTATTCAGCATTTCTGCTTTCTGGTTTTCATTTATGCATTCATAATTTCAATCGGGCATTTGCCTTCTGGGTTTGGGCGTTGGATGTTCTGTATTCGTTGGCATCCATGGACAGCTGATTCGTTTTACATTGATCTGCGTTTTCTTGGGATTGGGCATTTTTACCTTACACCGTGAGCGAATATGATATTGGGCATTTTTATTTCAAGCTTTGAGCAATTCTCCGATTGGGCGTTTTATTTTATACAATGGACAATGGCTATATGGGGTGTTTGGTAGTTATTGGGCGTTTTTTTTTCATTTACAGTGGGCAATGTGTACCCCGAAGCAAACCCTGTCTACGTTTAAATCTCAATTGGAAAACCCGGACTGTTTTTACCTCTGTCTAAACTTGGATTTTGTTTCAATGACCTGGGCGTTTAACCCATTTATGTTTGTTGTGTGTGTTATATCTTTTAAATGACGGAGTGCACACCGAATTCTGCAGGCATTGTGCCAACATGCGCATTATTTTACATTTTGTTTATGCGTTTAATTCTGTCTGGGCAATGTATTCAGTGGTGCGTTGTTTTTGTGTATTTGGGCTACGTTTTAATCGTGGGTTTCTTCCTGACGGGGCAATATAGAAATTGTGTTTTTCTATTTTTGTCTGTGGTTTTGATCGAGCATTTTTCCCTAAATTTCGGTCTGCGTTTGATCATATTTTTGTTCAGAGTGGGCATGAATACAATAGCTGTGTTTTTCCCTATTGTGGACTGCATTGATTATGTAGAAGCATAGAAAAATTTCCCTGCGGTATGGCTTTTGAGTTATTCTTATCAAATTCTTCCATGTTTCATGGGATATTGGTTAATTGTCAGGCTTGAAAGAACTGATTTGATTAGTTGATCAAATTGTGATACTCTCTTTCTTGGGTTCACTTTGGATTAGTTGTGTAATCTTGCTTTGATCTGAGTTGTGTCCCACACTACTTATGTTCTTTTTATTTATTTTGTTTTTTAATTGTTAAATCAATGGATTCTTTGATTATGAAACTTTACCACAAGCACAGGCTTATTAAATGTATTATTAATTACAATTAAATCAATTTTAGATTTTTTTTTATTACACCTTTAACAACTTATGCAGATGGCTGTAAGTTTTTGTAGTGAATATTTCTTCAAAATAAAATGTCTTATAAACAAGCATGAAAAGTAAGCTGTTTAATTTCTCTTAATTTTCATACATATTACATAGTGGTATAATGACCCAATATATTTTTTTTAATACAAAGATAGTTCAAATTGATAAGTATCAAATATTTGCAGATCCAAACCCTTTTTATTGTGCCTCAAAAAGTGAGTTATTTTTAAGTATGAGATTGAATGGACAAAATATTTGAGCACAATTGCATTAAGATGGTATAAACTGGACGAAAAATTTGAGGAGAACATGGACAACAATTACTTTAAAACTTGAGTAATTTAAAAAAAATAGGGCCATGCTTCCATTGATTTAAAAGAATTGTCCATATGATAGTTTCAAGTATTCATTGAATGAGAGTGTAGTTGAAGATTTGAATACTTCTTGTACTAGGTGCCAATTCATTCTTGTAATGAGAGTAAAATTAAACTATGCATATTCAAAGGAACTACTTATTGGTGTGTAACCCTTGTAACTATCACCTACAATTACTATAAAACAATGTTATTGTAGACATACTCTCTCTCAATAACTTAACTGCTGAGTTTGTAGGTTCTATATGAATTCTTTTCTTGTCTTGCACCTTTTGTAGAAGACGTGGTTTCTCTTTCGTCTATGGTTGCACTGGGTTGAAAAAAATTGTCGATTAGTCTGCTTGTGTCGGGCGGGATATAGACACCTTTTGTGGCCTTAGCATATATGTCTGAGTGTATTTTTTGTAAAGGATCCAATGTTGTATCAAGAGTCTCGAGCCCTTTAAAGGAAGGGTTCCACTCTTGCGACACACCTGACGGGGTTACTAGTTTCTGCCTGAGCAGTCGGCCAGGAGCCTGTCTAATCTTCTTTCGAGAAGACATAAGACTAAAATCCCTGCTTTTCTGTGCAGAAATAGTAACTCTACTGTTGGATTCTTCCATCTGTGACGGTACTGTACTCAACACCCGATGTCGTTTTCTGCTTACAGTTGCTAGTTGTACACCTTATGTCTAGGGGCATTATTACTTGTTTCCACTGTGATATGTCGGGGTCGTCTTGTCATGTTCGTCTTGCTTGTGTCTGGTTCTATGTCGGGTTACTATTTTATGCCTGAGCAGTTGGCCAGGAGCCTATCTAATCTTCTTTCGAGAAGACATAAGACTAAATTCCCTGCTTTCCTGTGCAGAAATAGTAACCCTAACCCCTGGAGTCTTCCCTATGTGCTCTTACTGTGCACTCCAGTATGTCTTAATGTTGTGCTGTGCGCCTTATTCTTGTGATCGATATTGTTGCAGTTACTCGTTGTGTGCCTTCAGTTTTTCCTTGTCGTGGTTGCGTCTTGTTGGTTGTCGAGTGGCGACGTACAGTTAAGTGTATCGTTCCTTCTACATGCGCGCACACACTTAAAAAATAAATAAAAATCTTTGCACCTGTTACTAGAATGGTTGTTGTAACAAGGAGGCGTTACAGTTGTGCTCTCCTTAGCTATTGGTTTTTCATCTTCAATGGAAGCTTCAACCAACACCTGTAAATTATTTTGGGTTACTTCATCTTGGAAATGCTTCAGTTCTACCATTAGCTTCCTGTTCTGAGCCTGGAAACCCCTTTTATTTCTATAAATATTATTTAGTTGTTTATGAAGAGGCATAGCCTTTCTTGCTACAAACCTTGCCAAGTCCAGGGTATGGTTGTAGCCAATCATGAGCTCATTCATCTGAGCCAACTGGACCTTGTCTTCTTCTTTGAGACAAGCTATTTCTCTCCTTACATCCCTAAGATGCTTAATAAGTCTTTTGTAGGTCTGGCTGCCAAGGGGGTTGGGGACATGTGCAGTCTCAGCAGGCTTATTCTCATCCTTTTCATCCATATAAACAGGAGTTTCCTTGCATGTTTCATTAGTATTCTTAAAACCTTTTCCTGTATGCTTTTTCTCTTTCACAACATCCTTTTCTTTATTTTTCATAGGTTTTTTACAATCCTTCATAGGGATTTCATCTTCCCTCTCCAAAGGTCTTTTGGTACCTTTACCCTTGATTTTCTGTACAGGAGTTTTTTGTTTCTCTTCTACAACTTTTTCAATGCCTTTCCCTTTCTTCTTATGTATAGGGGTTTCTGGTAAATCCTGTCCTTTGAAATCCCCCTTAGGAATTGATGACCTAGTGAAAGGTCTTTTACCTTTGATTTCAGCTGCTAGAGGAGGAGAGGGAAAGATAATCTTCTTCCATTTTTTGTTGTCACCTTCGTAGAAGATGGAACTTATTCTAACCCTAGTGGAGGTGGTGGTGAGAAATATATGTGTGGGGAAGGACAAACTTCCTCCTCAACTTCCCTGACCTACTTATTGATCTCTGAAACAGGGGCTCGGCCCTTTCTCTTCTTGATGATCCCTGTTTTAGTACTGGTAGGTGATGATGAGCTTGCAATTTGTGATTGGGGGGTAGGTGTTGTGTCCAACTTGAAGTGAGAAGTGACCAAAAAATTCTCCGAGGAGATCTCTTTCTTTCCCAACTCTTCAGAGACAAGCAACCTGATAAGTCCACAGTGGAAAAGAATGGAGTCCACATCCTTGGATTTGGCTTGCACCCTATTTTCCATTTTACCTATACTTCTCAACAAGTAATATGAAATATTCATCTGAGCCTTACCAGTAAAATGAAACAACAACCTTATGTGGTAATGATACAGGGTGTTAAATCTCCCTTCACAACTAAAATATCTCTGTATGATTTTCAACAGTCTATCAAACTGGTCAATCAACTGATTTCTTGGAACACTCTTAGATAAATCATTGGCTTGGTATTCAGGCTTGAAAATATATTTAATGAAAGGTGAACTCAATACCATGGCCTTGAACCAATTTTATCCTGAAATTGGAATCCTTGTTGCAACTGAGATGGAGGCCTCAGTCACCTCAAATTCCAAATATCCAACTCTGGTTTTCTTTCCATCAAAATTTAGTGCAAATTGTTTTTCTACTTCCAAGTGGCCTCTCTGCATGTTCTGGCAAAAAGAGAGGTATCCTGCTCTCCGAAACATTTCCCTTGCCATGTGTTCTATGTCAAAAAGGTGCATGTCTATAGGTTCTATTTGAACTATCTTGCCGCCTTTGTGTGATTTATTCGACTGAGGGGTTTCCATGAATCATAAAGAGGGTTCTTATGAGGCTATAAGGGGTGTTATTGACCAAAAAAAATTAATTCAAGTCTCAAATGCACAAGGATGTCCCTTCAAATTAACAGTGCTTAGAAAATGAACTTGGCTATGAGAAATGGACCTTCAGGATTATATAGGTTTTCAAAGTGTAGACTATGAGGAAGTAATTCCGAAATGACTCTTCGTACAGGATGAAAATAAGACAAGGATAATCAGAGAGGTTTCAGTAGCTCCTCTGCGTAGCGCAACGCATACACAGAGGATAGGTTATTTAAGGCCTATGACTTTCAAAGGCTATGACTAACAACAATAATCAAACTATGAATATGAGTGAAGATGTTTACAGGAATGAAAATATGGCTCCCATACTACCCTGCAAGCTTAGCAAACTGAAACTCGAGCACAAATCTCCTATGAAAAATAATATGCGAAGGAGGTTGCACAGGATACCTATGAAGTCGAAAACTGTTGAGATCCTTAGCGCGAACTTAGGATGAGATTGAGGAAACTTCGGCCCTGAAATCTCTCACAACATTGGATTTAGTGGAAATGCAATCATTTGATCTAAAATGGAAAACTTAAGCAGCGCATCACTGTCGAACTTTTCAAATTTAGAAACCGTTACCAAGGATCATAAATGCAAGATCTTTTGAAATCATTTCAATCGACTTCTGGCACTAAAAACAAGGGTTAAGGTATCATTCATGGAAATCATGACTTGGAGTGGATGAATGATAAACATGACAGGTGCTATGAAAATGCCTGCTGAGTGGGTAACATTCTCCAAATCAAAAAATGATTGGACAGGTGAGTGGGGATGATGAGGTATGCATGCAAGGACATGAGTGAGGATAGAGGTGTGTCACATCAGCCTGGTCATGGGAGGTATCAACCTAGGGATGAATCATAAGAGGGGACATAAAGAATATACCATGAGCTCATAAGGGTTTAAGGACCAAAAATTGAATTATGGATCAACACATGAGCTATGACTCAAAGTTTTAGTCATCCTAAGGGGTCCTATCATAAATAACATTTAATGTATGAGAAATTTATTTTAAAGAGAAAATAAGAATCTGATTTTTTTTTAATTTTTCTTTTTAACAAAAACCAACTAAGAGACCCAAGGTGACTTAGTGTGATAACAGAACCAACCTCACAACCACTTGTATTTCCTCTATGGACATTTAATGATTTTATAAACCTCCAAGAATCATTCACCGAAAGCCACCCGTTTTCCCCCTATCTCATAGAGCCAGAAAAGATAAATTAAAGCATTGATGAACTTTTGCATCAACAGATACTGCAAGAACCAGACACACCTACTCTTAAGCCCACGGGACCGAGGTTTCTTGAATGCATACCCATGGGGCCACCTAGTGACCCACTAGGGGGCGCCTCACTCCCCTAACAAAAAATTTCGAAACAAATCAAGGTGTGCAGTCAACATGTGTGACGCCCTTAGCCAGTTAGACTCGCGCATGCATAGTTTGATAAAAAATATTAGCATTACATAAAAAATCCTCTCAACAATAGATTCTAGAAGCAGTCAATGGATCATATGATAATTATGGTAGGAATCCCTAGGAATCTTAGGTAATATTACATTAACCATACCATTGATAGGACAATGACAACTCGATCATTTAAGCTGTCACCCAAATTCATTCACATGTGTCGATAGTTTCGTCAGATAACCTTCCCATATTCCCAAAATGAAAGTATGTTCAACCCTAACACATAAGTACAAGGCTGGGGATCTTTATACCAATTCACACAAGTATTAGATGGATTTCCTGGAAGATACACTCATTGAAAGGGAAAATAAATCTATTTCCAGCCCATTCCATAATATATGGGTATGCCCTTTGTTAGGATGCTTCATTCAACAAGGTATGTCCTCAAGAAAAAAAGG
Source organism: Picea engelmannii (assembly GCA_009831015.1). NCBI lineage: Eukaryota > Viridiplantae > Streptophyta > Pinopsida > Pinales > Pinaceae > Picea > Picea engelmannii. The sequence continues at coordinate 382,346 of ML782274.1, forward strand.
CGACACTGGTATCTCTTGAGGTGTACCATTCAACCACTATATTAATATTTCCCTTGTCACCTCCACTAGACTGCTTGAGTTACCCCCTCCCTCCTTCCTCGATATAAATACTTGGACTTCCCGATTTCCTTGGAGAAATTTTCCATGTTCTATTCCCTCTCTTTATTTACCGTCACCCCTATTTCTATTTTTCCCTTAGTATCTGCTTCCATGTCCCAATATTGTGGACATAGAAAATGTGTTCCCTACCTCCTATCCCATCCCCTCTCATTCCCACACTATGGTTCTTCTACCTCTTAACCTTGTATCAACAAGTCTTCAAAAGAACTGCCACACTACTCACTTACCCACTGCCCCCTTTGCTAAATTTTCCCATGCATCTTCTTTTTAATGCCCGGTGCTTGATGGGGGGCCTTAATAAAATACCTTATACCTTTCCATAGATAACAATGAAGGTTCCATAGGGAGAATCTATCCACATCCACACCAATTCCATCCTTGACAATGTGGCCAACTTCAATCATACATGGACCTAATTCGAATTGTCACTACAACTTATTCTGATGATTTTCTCTTACTCAAGTCAATCCATCCACACAAATTGTTTTTTTGTATGATCATTTTCTCTTACTCTGTCTATCCACCTTCATAACTACAATATCTAGATTAAGTAAAAGCCAAATAATATTGGTGGGGGCCTGTTGGTACCGTAAGTTTTGGGTTCAGTTTTGCACGTGCATGGAAACGAAGTTGTGCATGCTCATTCCATATTTGTTTGTGCACCTAAGGAGTTAGTAACATGTTCCATAGAGTGTGCATCTGATCGGGTTTTTTCAGTAATGTTCCAAGTATAAAGACTACCAATTTTGCGCATGTCCGAGTTTTGTTAGTTGCACTAGAAACCAAGAAGATTCCTGCCAGAATCAAGATAGGAATCATCGCGATATCTCCCTGAATTATTATTGACAACAACATACAAAAATGTGGAGAGGCTAAAAGATGAGTTGGCCAGGTAGTTAAGATTTTCCCTACTACAAATATTCTATGTGGAGCATTGGCAGGCACCATAAGTGTGGGAGGTAGTTGGATAAGACAATTGAGTGGATAAAATAAGAAAGAGACAACACTCCCCAATAGCAGAAGATATAAAAATGATATCTAAGCTCATATCGATAGTTAGTTGGTTGGTTAGTTTGTTGATTAGCTATCTAGATATTTAGAGAGATTTGAGTTATCTTAGCTACTAGTATCAATCTCACTCTAAGACTAGTATAATATTGTGATGTTTTGAGTATATGATTGTGTCTTTGATATGTTTGAGTCTTAAGGAAAGGTGTATGGCGCATTATGTTGTATTTCCATTGTTTTATATATGAGTGATATGGATTTCTATGGCTATGATAAGAATTTTTTCAGTGCACTGTATAACTCTGATGTGATGGAATTATCCCAGTAACAAAGATATGGCAATTTTTTTCATTTGTGTTTGTGATGAATGAGTTGAATATGTTTGTGTATTGTTTCATTTCTTAGTCCAAAATAGTTTATCAGACCTGAGTTACATGGATGCAAACTATAGTAATGTTTCATATGTTTAATCCTTCATCCATGTCATAAGACCTTATGGTCTTTGTGATCCTCATTTCATCTTGGGTTATACCTTCCTTGGTGTTTGCTGAGGATTGATATGTCGGTGCTTTGGGGTTTTGTTTCAAAGCTTTGGAAGAGCCCTAGGTATAAAACACCACAATGTTTATAAAGATGAAACATCCACGAGCATGGAAAAAAGGTGAACCCAACAATAGGGTCCCAATATGGAAGTGGGCTAGGGATGAGATTAGGAGATAGTGGTTGGGGGCCACTTTTCCATTGCATGGAATCTAATTACAATACAATACTAAGGAGGTGAAATATTGTTTTATTCTTATGACTTTGCACTATTGTAGGTTTTTTTTTATCATTCTAATCTATCTTCAAATCTGATATAAGAGGCCATCATCATCTTATGTTTTCTACTTATGAATGCATTCCCAAGTCCATATTTCCAAAAATAATTGGAGTGGTGTTGAAAAAGACCATTTCTATTATAGATGGGCCTTCATGCACCTATGATTCTTTATATAACCTAGGAATAACAAAGAAAAATATATTTCAATTCATTCATTAAGAACAATACACTTAGACTCGTTCATTAAGAGTGAATTGAAAATTGAACAAAAATAGCAAACAACACATATACCTACAAATATAACAAAAAATAACAAGAAACCCACATACCTATCTACTTACCTATTGTCATTATAGTATATCATCAATATCACTTCTAATACTAAAAGTCTCCATTAAATTTTCAAGCTTAGAGTAATGGACGGAGTATCATACCTTTGATGAGTTCTTCCTTGGAATTTTTTGTAGTTGGAGGTTTTTACCAACAACTAAGTTTGTAAAGTGATATACAAATTCACTTGGTATATAATATTGAAATACACAACCACCTTTATTTCATGTTATTTCATGTCATATCATATAATCTCCTTTAATAACAATCAAACCAATAAAAAATTGAATTCCTTCAAAGTCCATAATTGAGACAATGAGGTTCTTATATCCCTCTAAGATATGTGTCATCCAATATTTACTTCACCTTTGATTACCTTTTTTGGAAACCACTGTGTACATGTTCCCTAAAAGAAATAGAGTGCCCACATGTGATTCCACTAAATCACCAAACCATACTACCTTCATGCTAGTTAATAAAAATTAATAGAATACTCATCGAACCTAGTTGTATGCGATCTGAGATGTCATCATAATATGGTTAAATATTTGATTGGTCCTCTAATAGAGGCCAATCCAATTTATACCTATAGGTAACCTCCAATGAATGCTTCATGAAGACAAGTTGTTGTCGATGACTAGATGATGATGGATTTGCTTGCAGATAATTATACTATGGATGAAATTAGAAGGGAAATTGGTGCACAACCTCCTCATGAATAAGTTCCTATGGTACAACATTTTGTTTGATAGTCTGAAATTCCAAAAAATACCCAGGAGAATGTCCAATCTCCTTCCAAAATTGTAACTCCACAACAAAGAGGTCAAGAGCTCTAGAATACAGGTCCATCATCCGTACCTAGACTGAGAAATGTGCACCAAAGAAATCCCAAACAAATTCAGGTGGATGAAACTAGTGTGGCATCACTTGAGCGTAAGTTACCTAACCAAACTAGTTTTTATCAATCATATACATTGTGAAGAATATTTTAAACCAAAATCTGATGCAGTGAACTGACAATTATTTTTGTCTTTGTTAAAATCTAGGATTTTGACTTTTGTGAGGAGAATTTTAGGAACTAAAATAGTTAAAATTTCATAAATAAGTAATCATATTGTTAGAATCCTTATGGATGCATTTCAAAAAATTGGTAATAAACGCATTCTCAAGATCGTAATGCACCCCAACATGTCTTTTCACAATCAATTGTTAGAAAGGTCACAAGAAAATGTTGTTTTCTCAAACAAATATCCCATCTCATTAAGTGCAATCTCAAAATCCTTCGAAAGTATTCTATTAGATGAGATATCTTCAACACGGATGGAAAAATAGATTTTTTTTCCTTCACTAGTAGGATATCTTATCTTGACATGAAGTTAATTGGAGTAGTTGTGAGATTAGCACAAAAAATTTGGCATGAGAACACTCGACATTATCTCAACTAAAAATATGTGCCAAAATTGAGATGGAGTTGTAGGAGCCATGAACCCCACATTAAACATTTTCTTGACATGATACAGATAGAATTGTATCAGAGATTCAGGAATGCACATAGTGCACTTAACTTGTTCCAAAGATCTTTCAATAAATGCAAGAATTTGTATGTTAGAATAAACACAATATGTAACACATATTGTAGATACCACATTGAATATGGTTATTATTATCACACACACACACACATCATTTATTTCATAACACCCTTGTTATGGAATGCTCATTTATATTCCAACATCATCTAGAGAATTTATTCATAGCATCTTGTGTACACGGCCAGAGGGTTGTACATTTTATCAAAAATATTTCTTATATGGGACATGCCCTAGGTTAAATAGAATGGAATTATTGATCAAGCACATTCATGTGAGAAATGAGTATAAATTTGGGAGGAAGGAGGTTGACTTTCAAAGCCTCAAGTATTTCATATGTGAAAATAAGAGATGGAATGAAATAAAAAGATACAGTTGGTTACTTCCTAGGTTAATAAAGAGTACTTAAATGGTATCTTCTATTNNNNTTTATATATTCCTTTATTGTTGACCCACTAGGTATGAGTATGTGACTTCGTCAAGGATTTCTTAGAAAGGAACCAACAATATGTTCAACACTTCCATGTGGATTGATCTTAGGACACGAATTTTAGAATATACAAAGATACATTTCCCATTGGTATTATCTTATCAGTAGTTGATTTTGCTGAGAAGAAAAACCTTCAACCAAAAAATCACATTCAAATCCAATATTATCACTCAAATAAGGTCAACACAATGGTTCATATTACATACAATCATGGGCCATATAGTATCAAATACAACATAGTTATATTGAAGGACTATCACTTCAACATATGTGACAATAGGTTCCATGAATTAGCTTACATAAAAAAGTGCTTTTAGTTGTTCTACAATCACTTGAATGAGAATAATATGCAGATGGATTGACATTGGATTTGGTCAGATGGTTGCATGGGATAGTTAAAAAATGCTTATGTATTTCAATGGTTCTACATTTTACACAAAAAATACATGTTGCCACATTTTTGGAACTATTTTGATACTATGCATGGGAAAAGGGCGCATGATGGAGCAGGTGTGCACATCAAAACCATGTTACATAAGAAATAAATGAAGTTCACAACTAATTCCCTCATTCGATAGGAAAAATATATTGTTGAATGGTGTTCTTTAGTAATGGAAGAGGGAATAAGAAGGAAATAATATCAATCAACTAGAAAAGGAAATGTATATATATGTTTTTGGAAGGTGGTCAATGTAGTTCAATCATAGTCATATGAATGAAAAAAAATCTAGGGCACTCATGTATTTCATTTAGTTCGAACATCAAACAATTATATAGTTGAAATATGAATGATAAAATTATCTTTATTTTGTGATCCATGTACTAGTAGTGAATAGGACAATTTTAAATCCATAGACTGGGTTGATAGATTGGATTGTGTATCACTCCCCATTGGTTAATGTATAATTGTTGAATTATCCCTATTAGAACCTGGTGGTAACCAAACTTTAGGTAAATATTTTTGAAGAACTTTTCCCCCTTGAGTTGGTCAAGAAGGTCATAAATTCGGGGAATTGGATACCAATTCCTGACTGTGATTTTGTTTAATGCTCTATAATCAATGTAGAGCCTCCAAATCCCTTCTTTCTTATGCACCAGTACAATTAGGATTTTGCAAGGGGAGGAGTTGGGTCTAATGTGCCCCCTTTTAAGTAGCTCTTGGATCTGACACTCGGTTTTTTCATTTTCCATCAGCGAGCGATGATAGACTGGTCAATTAAGAAGAGGTGAATTAGGGGTTATATTAATTGGATGCTTGACTTGGTAGTATGTCGGTACCCTGGTGGGTGAGGATAACATGTCTCTGTACTCTTCCACGATCTCGTCCATTTTCTTTTGTTGAAAATAAAGGCTTTGTGTAGAGGCCATGGATGTGGCAGTGAGCTTATGTTGACTATGAGCATGGATCAAAAAGAATATGAACTTCCCAGTCTTTGAAATGACCTTAGTGCATTGGTTAGCATAGATTAAAGAAATATAGGTAGGTGACGCTAATTATGGTCTCTTTTACAATTGTCTACCCAAAGTAATAATAAAATTATGGGATCTAGACTCATACAGAACATGTCACTTCCAAAAATGTGGTTTTCCTAAAACGACATCACAAACTTAAAGGGGAGAAATATCACACAATACCTCGTCTTTGAAGGGATTGATTTTGTAGGGCAGAAGACACTCTTGGCTGACACTTAGATCTCTTCCTTGGTGAAGCCAACTGATGGTGTAGGGTTGCGGGTGTGGTGTAATCAACAAGTCTAGCCCCTTGATGACCTATGCTAAGATTAGGTTCTTTTGACTTCTGCTATCAACACTGAAATGAAGTGGAGCCCCCTTTACCCACTTATGTGAGTGAAAAAGGCATTTCCCTTCCTATGGTTCTTTTGGTTCGCTTGGCTAGAATTTGGTGGTAGGGACAATGGTGTTGGATTCACCATTGATAATCTGCTTCCATCCTCTTGGATTTGATTCAGAGTCAGAATCTTCTTGTGACTCAGAATATTTTAGTTGAGCCATGAGTGACTACTTGGAGCGACATTCTTTATTGTTGTGCCAAGGGATTTTATGGTATTCACACCAATTTCTCATGTCCTTCTTCAACTTCTCATTACCCTTCTTGTGTTGCGTCTTGAACTGGTTTTCCTGAGAGTGGCCATATTTTATTTGTCTCTTTTTTTGTGGGTTGGGTCACCTTTTCCCTGCTTCGGCTGTGAGGAGTTTGAAGATATAAAATATCACCTCTTCTGCATAGATTTCTGATCGATCTTGACAACATATCTATAAGTCGCACCTAATGATTCGATGTCCACAAAATCTATTTATGTTTGAATGTATCTATGCAGACAATCATGGTATTTGAGAAACATATGTCATTCAAAGTATTTGATACCAAATTTGGTGCATAGGGTATGGAGAATATTGGTGAAATCTGGTATTATCTGGTCCCTTTCCTGATGCAGCGTGGTCCATATTGTGTACTGGTCCTCGTAGCTTCCAAAAGGGTAGTATTGTTCTTTAATGGCATCCTCGGAGGAATCCCATGTAGGGGTTGTTAGCACTCTATAAATTTTGTCTGTCTGATGGAAAAATGACAGAGGTAACTATTTCAACCTACTTTAGAGATGAAGCACTAGCCTTCTCAACTTAGGAAGGCCTCTCTCATGTCACTTGATATTTCTTTGGAAATCAATGGCTAGATTTGGTTTTTTTGGGGGGGTTTTATAAACTTGTTGGAAAGGAAGGGGAGGGATACTCACGGCTATGGAGTCAAAATTATGAAATTGAATGGAAAACTTGACTGGCCTGTAGAACTCTCCATAGGATAAAGGCTAAATGAGGCAATGAATCTGAGTTATAAATTGAATTTGAGCAGGGTGTATGAGGAAGGAGAAAACCAATAACTCCATTAGAGCATTACTGAAATGAATTATGAATTAGTTAATAAGAAATACACACAGTTTAAATTGCTAAGCCAAGAGCATCATAAGATGAATTATGGGCCTCTAACTCTCCAATTTAAACAAAAGAAGATGCAAATGAAATAAAATAACACAGGAAATACATAGAATGATGGAAGACAAAACTCATATCACCACCATTAGAATATTTTCATAGAGACTTCAAAGCTTCTGCATATGCATTCAATTCAACTCCATAAAATTACAATGGAGTTCAAAACAACTAGAATTGTGCCCTTGCACTTCTTCCCACACTTAATAAATTCAAAACGTCTCTCATTTATACAATTTCGAGTTCCTTTAGTTAGAAACAATAGCTGAACTGAAACGTTCCAGCTTCTACAATGATTACACATGACAGTTTTTAGAAAAATGTTTCATGATCCCTACAGATTCCTCTGATGCTCCAACTCCTTCCTCTACCACGTTCTCTTTGAAATGTCACTTATACTCTTTCAAATATAATTTCATTTATCCATATTCTCATTAAACATTTGGGAATAGTATATTTGAAATAAAAATAATTCACAAATATTTTCTATCCTGGAGAATTAAATTTCAATAAATTAATTCCTACATGTGGTTCTTTAAAACCATGTCTTCTTTTGACCAATTCACCATTTCACTATAAAACACATTTATTGTTACCATTTCACATGAAAAACATTTATTGTGTTATGATTTTTCCAATTTACCATTTCACTTTGAAAAATATTTACGGTGTCATGTTTTTTCCAATTTACCATCTTTGGTAAAATACCTTTTATCTTCTTCCTTTACTTCCGTAAAACCTTTGGATAAAAAATTTCCCAAATGTTCCTTTCACGTGCATCTTCCCATTTAATTCATTTCCATGGAATTAAACATTAATCTCTTTAATTTGTAAAACTTAAATCTGACCTCTTTAAAACCTTTTCACCGTGAGGAGGAATCTCATTTATTATAAATTCTATAATTGTTGTTGAAATGCACTCCTGGAAAAATGTCGCACATAAAACATATGATACAAGTTTTCATTTATTGTATCGAGCTTGGTCTGGAGTGGCTTAATCCAAACTACTTTTACCCTCGATATGCACCACATAAAAACACGTGTCCAATCAACAAACCACCATTTTATTCCCCTGCCCGCCTTCACATAATTAACCTATGCATTAATTCTATGTCCGATATGTATGTGTGCCCTCCATCCAAACTTTGACTTTTCTACATTATAAATTGAGATTCGTGCCCATGATTTGACGTGATTCCATAAATTAAATATTGGATTAAATATTAATATAAAAATATTTATATTAATAATAATAAACCCTTTTCTATTTTCTAAGGACTTTGGGCATATGAGGCTTAACACATAACTTTGTGGATAGGATAAGGATTCTTAATAAAAGGAATATTTTTAATTTTCAATGGGAATATGAAAATAAGTGTAAAAATGAATGAAGTGATGGAACTAAGGGATTTAGATAAGCATTAAGGCTAGGTATAGGTTTGGTATATTCAACAAATGTTTTACTCATGGAGGACATGACTATTTTGGATTATTAGTTGAGTGAAGGATTTAGGTGATGGGAGCATGATGGAGATGGTGAAATTTTTTGAAAATCTGAGTGGAAAAATAACACAAGGAAAAAATGCTTTGGGAAAAATTAATGCAAATTACCATGTGATAACATAGGCTCCTATTGGGTATGCTATCCTCCCTGTGAGGTAGAAAAGAATAGTAGACCACGTGCCTGATCCATTGGGTTGCTCCCAAAACATATGTGTGTACCCTGCTCCAACCTGTCACTCGTGTCTACTGAAAACCAAACTTTTCACACTACTCTCAAATGGATACTGAACACTAAATACACCACTAAAATTTGACTGTACACACTACTGGAAATCCAAACAGAAAGATGCTTGACCAACGAGATTATTTTCACATTCCTATATACTCTAAAAATGTTGAAACAAACGCTCAATCAAGTGATGCTAAAGTGCCAATGCAACAATCAAGCAATTAAATTCATGATTTTTCTCTGCTCACACCTTTCTTAAGAAGGAAGACAAATGTAAAAGATGGCATCTGAAAACAAAATTTGAATCCAAAACTTGATCTTATGAATGAAACAAACTCCTCCTTCATTGAAGACTATAATAGGATGGCCACAGGATCTTGAAAACCATGAAAAATAATTTCTTCTTGATGAGAAAAAATAGAAAGACAAGCCTCTTTCATAAGCATTTGTTGCTCTTGCTCTATTTCTTTAGTTTTGAGAACATTTTCAAATGAAATGATAGCAATATGTTTGTCTACTTTTCCCTGCATCTGAACAAAAACATTCATACATTATTGAACATATTCAAGTATGAAAACCATATTATGTGCATCAAGGCTATACTCTTGTTCATCAAACAATTCTGATTTGGTTTCATTAAACTTCTGGAAATTTGTTTGAGGACTGCCATTTTGACTTTCAAATGAATTAATGGAAATAAGTTCTTGCTCATAATCTTCTTGCAAATGTGAAAAGCTAACAGTATGCGCTATTTCACAGTCTAGATTTCCCATGGATGCACTTTCAAAACCATGATTTTCAAATGAATCAAATAATACCACTGCCTCTTCATTATCTTTTTGTCTTTTTGATTGAAAAATGACATACGTTGTTTTGTTTCTTTCTTGAAACTCTATGTAATTTGTTTTTCCACTGCTTGAAGTCTCCATAGATGTAGTTTCAAATTCCTCATCCATGTCTAGGCCACTTAGAATTTGATCAACCACGTCATTCATAGGGGAAGAAAGACAACTTTGAAACACTCTATCTTGCTGGAAATATTCATCAAGTTTAGTATAAGGAAATTGACTTTTAACAACAATTTATTGATAAGCTTCATCTTCAACCAAAGGAGGGGATTCTATTTCTTGTTGGGTTGAATATTCATAAATGGATTCTATGATTTCATCATTCATACAATCTTCATCACCAAAAACGTTTTCAAGGTACTTAATGAAATGTTCACAAAATTCACAACAATCTTCAAACACCAAGGATGAAGAATTAGATTCTCCATAATGCTTAAAGAATGTTGTATGGAAATCTTTAAAAGAATATAAGCTGCTTGATTTTAAACCTTCATACCATAATCTTGCTTTCCCCTCTAAAGTAGCCATAAACATTTTCATCAAACAATCCTCATGAAATTCAACCCCCAACTTACATATGTGCATGTGAAATCTAATCAAGTGCAAGACAACATCAATTTCTTTCCCATCTTCGAATTTAGGAAAATATTTTTGCCAATTTATGTGAGGAATACTATTTTGAAATCCAAGAATATGAGAGTGATTCATTGGAGCATACCTTTTAGATATTGAACTCATCTTCAAACAGTGGAGTCACCAATGATGTTTTAGAAGCTGGATTCTGCGTTGAGGGTGGCGTTGGTAGTTAAAATTCAAATTTCTGGATTCTTTTACCAGTGGAATCAACTTCAAACTGATTTTTTGTTGTGTGGAGTTGCAAGAGTAGGAATGCAACCAATATGTGCCTAAGTGTCTACTTCTCTCAGACCTTAGAACTCAACCATGTCATTATTTCCCAGGGAAAAGTTTTCAATTTCGTCCCCGACAACGGTGCCAAAATGTTAGCACTCTGTAAATTTTGTTTGGCTAATGGACAAATGACAAAGGTAACTGTTTCAACCTAATTTAGAGTTGAAGCACTAGCGTACTCAAATCAAAGAGGACTCTCTCGTTTCACTTGATATTTCTTTGGAAATCAATGGCTAGATTTGGTTTGTTTTGGGGGTTTTTATAAAGTTGTTGGCAAGGAAGGGGAGGGACACTCAGGGCTATGGAGTCAAAGTTTTGAAATTGAATTCCTCTACAACGTTCTCTTGGAAATTTCACATATACTCTTTCAAATATAATTAAATTTATCCATATTCTCATTAAACATTTGGGAATAATATATTTGAAATAAAAATAATTCCCAAATATTTTATATCCTGTAGAGTTAAATTTCCATAATTTAGTTCATGTTAGTGGTCCTTTAAAACCATGTCTTGTTTTTCCCAATTCACCATTTCACTATAAAAAACATTTATTTTTACCATTTCACATGAAAAACATATACTGTGTTATGTTTTTTCTAATTTACTATTTCACTATGAAAAACATTTACTGTGTCATGTTTTTTCCAATTTACCATCTTTGGTAAAAATACCTTTTATCTTATTCCTTTACTTACGTAAAACCTTTGGATAAAAAGTTACCCAAATCTTCCTTTCATGTGCATATTCCCATTTAATTCATTTCCATGGAATTAAACATTAATTTTTTTAATTTCTAAAACTTAAATCTTACCTCTGTAAAACCTTTTCACCACAAGGATGAATCTTATTTATTAGAAATTCCATAAATGTTGTTGAAATGCACTCTGGAAATATGTCGCACATAAAACATATGATAAATTTTTTCATTTATTGTATCGGGCTTGGGATAAAGTGGTTTAATCCAAACTACTTTTACCCTCGATATTCACCATGTAAAAACAAGTGTTCAATCACCAAACCATGGGTTTATTCCGCGGCACACCTTCACATAATTAACCTTTGCGTTAATTCTATGCCTGATATGTATGTGCGCCCTCCATCCAACCTTTGAATTTTCCACATTATAAATTGAAATTATTTCCTATGATTTGACGTGATTCCATAAATTAAATATTGGATTAAATATTAATATAAATATTTTAATATAAAAATATTTATATTAATAATAATAATAATAAATTATATTTTCTAAGGACTTTGGGCATATGAGGTTTAACACATGACTTTTTGGATAGGATAAGGGTGCTTAATAAAAGGAATATTTTTTATTTTCAACAGGAATATGAAAATAAGGGTAAAAATGAATGAAGTGATGGAACTAAGGGATTTAAATAAGCATTAAGGCTAGGTATAGGTTTGGGATATTCACCAAAATTTTGACTCATGGAGGACATGACTATTTTGGATGATTAGTTGAGTGAAGAATTTAGGTGATCAGATCTTGATGGAGCTAGTGAAAAAGTTTGAAAATCTTAGTGGAAAAATAACACAAGGACAAGATGCTTTGGGAAAAAGTAGTGCAAATTAGTAGGTGATAACATAGGCTCCTGGTGGGGATGTTATCCTCCCTACGAGGTAGTAAAGAACTATATACCATGTGCCTTATCCATTGGTTTGTTCGCAAAACATGTGTGTGTACCTTGCTCCAGCTTATCACCAGTGTCTGCTGAAAACCAAACTCTATACTCTACTCTCAATTGGATACTGAACATTGAATACACCAGTAAAATATGACTATACACACTACTCGAAATCCAAATTGAAAAATTCTTGACCAAAATTTTTATTTTCACACTCCTATCTACTCTAAAACTACTGAAACAAACATTCATTCAAGTGAAGCTAAAGTGCCAATGCAACCAATCAAGCAATTGGCTTCTCGATTTTTCTCCTCTCACATCTTTCTTAAGCAAGAAGAAAAATGTAAAAGATGGCATCTAAAAACAAAAGTTGAATCCAAAACCTGAGCTTATGAATGAAACAAACTCCTCCTTCACTGAAGATTGTAATAGGATGGCCACAGGATCTTGAAAACCATGAAAAATCATTTCTTATTGATGAGAAAAAACAAAAAGACAAGCCTCTTTCATAAGTGTTTGTTGCTCTTTCTCTATTTCTTCATTTCTGACTCTTGAGAACATTTTCAAATGAAATGGCAGCAATAGGTTTGTCTACTTTTCCATGCATCTCAAGAAAAACATTCATACATTCTTGAACATCTTCAAATATGACAACCATATTATGTGCATCAAGGCTATCCTCTTGTTCATCAAACAATTCTGATTTGGTTTCATTAAACTTTTGGAAATTTGTTTGAGGATAGTCATTTTGAATTTCAAATGAATTAATGGAAATACGTTATTGCTCATAATCTTCTTGCAAATGTGAAAATATGACAACATGAACTATTTCACAGTCTGGATTTCCCATGGATGCACTTTCAAAATTGTGATTTTCAAATTAATCAAATAATACCACTGCCTCTTCATGATCTTTTTGTATTTCTGATTGAAAAATGGCATACGTTGTTTTGTTTCTTTCCTAAAACTCTATGTAATTTGTTTTTTCACTGCTTGAAGTCTCCATAGATGAAGTTGAAAAATCCTCATCCATGTCTAGGCCACTTAGAATTTGAACAACCACATCATTCATAGCAGAAGAAAGACAACTTTGAAACACTCTGTTTTGCTGGAAATCTTCATCAAGTTCGTGAGAAGGAAAATAAATTTTAACAACAATTCCTTGATCAACTTCATCTTCATCCAAAGGAGGGGATACTATTTGTTGTTGGATTGAATATTTATAAAGGGATTCTATGATTTCATCATTCATACACTCTTCATCACGAAAAAAAAATTCAAGGTACTTAATGAAATGTTCACAAAATTCACAACAATCTTCAAACACCAAGGATGAAGAATTAGATTATCCATAATGCTTAAAGAATTTTATATGAAAATCATTAAGAGAGTATAAGCTACCTAATTTTAAACCTTCATACGATAATCTTTCTTTCCCCTCTAAAGTAGTCATAAACATTTTTATCAAACAATCCTCATGAAATTCAAACCCCAACTTACATATGTGCATGTGAAATCTAATCAAGTGCAATATAACATCATTTCCTTTCCCATCTTATAATTTAGGCAAATATTTTTGCCAATTTATGTGAGGAATACGATTTAGAAAGCCAGGAATATGAGAGAGATTCATTGGAGCATACCTTGCAGATATTAAACTCATCTTTAGATAATGGAGTCGCCGGTGATGTTTTGCAAGATGGATTCTCCATTGAGAGCGGAGTCCCTAGATAAAATTCAAATTTCTAGATTCTTCTAGCAGTGGAATCACCTTCAAACTGATTTTTTGATGTTTAGAGTCTCCAGAAAAAGAATAGAACAATCATGTTCCTAAGTGTCTACTGCTCTCAGACCTTAGAACTCAACCATGTTGTTCTTTCCTAGGGAAAATTTTTCAATTTTGTCCTCGATAATGATGCCAAAATGTTAACACTCTATAAATTTTGTCTGGAGGATGGAATAATGACAAAGGTAACTGTTTCAACCTACTTTAGAGATGAAACACTAGCCTTCTCAACTCATAGAGGGCTCTCTCGTGTCACTTGATATTTCTTTGGAAATCAATGGCTAGATTTGGTTTGTTTTGGGGGTTTTTATAAAGTTGTTGGTGAGGAAGGGGAGGGACACTCAGGGCTATGGAGTCAAAATTCTGAAATTGAATGGAAACCTTGACTGGCCTGTAGAAATCTCCAGAGGATCAAGGATAAATGAGGCAATGAATCTGAGTTATAAATTGAATTTGAGCAGTGGGTATGAGAAAGGAGTAAACAAATAACTCCATCAGAGCATTACTGAAACTAATTCTGAATTAGTTAAGAAGAAACACACACAGTTTAAATTGCTAAGCCAAGAGAATCATAAGATGAATTTTGGGCCTTTAACTCTCCAATTTAAACAGAAGAAGATCCAAATGAAATAAAAGAACACGGGAAATACATACAATGAAGGAAGACAAAACTCATATCACCACCATTAGAATCTTTTCATAGATACTTCAAAGCTTCTGCATATGTATTTGATTTAGCTCCATAAAATTACAATGGAGTTCAAAACAACCAGAATTGTGCCCTTGCACTTCTGCCCACACTTAATACATTCAGAACCTCTCTCATTTATACAATTTGGAGTTCCTTTAGTTAGAAATTGATTACAATAGTTGAACTGAAACATTTCAACTTCTAGAATGATTACAAATGACAGTTTTCAGAAAAATGTTTCATGATCCCTGCAAATTTCTTTGACGCTCAAGCTCCTTCCTCTGCAACGTTCTCTTTGAAATGTCACTTATACTCTTTCAAATATAATTTCATTTATCCATATTCTCATTAAACATTTCAGAATAATATATTTGAAATAAAAATAATTCCCAAATATTTTATATCCTGTAGAATTAAATTTCCATAATTTACTACATGCCAGTGTTCCTTTAAGACCATGTATTGTTTTTCCCAATTCACCATTTCACTGTAGAAAACATTTACTGTTACCATTTCACATGAAAAAAATTTACTGTATTATGTTTTTTCCAATTTACCATTTCACTGTGAAAATCATTTATTGTGTCATGTTTTTTCCAATTTACCATCTTTGGTAAAATACCTTTTATCGTATTCCTTTACTTACATAAAACCTTTGGATAAAAAATTACCCAAATCTTCCTTTCACGTGCATCTTCCCATTTAATTCATTTCCATGGAATTAAACATTAATGTTTTTAATTTGTAAAACTTAAACCTTACCTCTGTAAAACCTTTTCAGCATGAGGAGGAATCTCATTGATTAGAAATTCCATAATTGTTGTTAAAATGCACTCCTGGAAAAATGTTGCACATAAAACATATGATAAATGTTTTCATTTATTTTATCAGGCTTGGGATGGAGTGGTTTAATCGAAACTACTTTTACCCCCTATATTCACCATGTAAAAACAAGTGTCCAATCACCAAACCACTGGTTTATTCCCTGGCCCGCCTTCACATAATTAACCTTCACGTTAATTCTATGTCTGATATGTATGTGCGCCCTCCATCCAACCTTTGAATTTTCCACATTATAAATTGAAATTATTTCCCATGATTTGACGTGATTCCATAAATTAAATATTGGATTAAATATTAATATAAAAATATTTATATTAATAATAATAAAAAAAAAATCTATTTTCCAAGGACTTTGGGCATATGAGGCTTAACACATGACTTTGTGGATAGGATAAGGGTGCTGAATAAAAGGAATATTTTTTATTTTCAACGAGAATATGAAAATAAGGGTAAAAATGAATGAAGTGATGGAACTAAGGGATTTAGATAAGCATTAAGGCTAGGTATAGGTTTGGGATATTCACCAAAATTTTGACTCATGGAGGACATGACTATTTTGGATGATCAGTTGAGTGAAGAGTTTAGGTGATGGGATCTTGACGAAGCTGGTGAAAAAGTTTGAAAATCTAAGTGGAAAAATAACACAAGGACAAGATGATTTGGGAAAAAATAGTGCAAATTAGCAGGTGATAACATAGGCCCCTAGTGGGGATGCTATCCTCCTTGTGAGATAGCAAAGAACTGTAGACCATGTGCCTTATCCATTGGGTTGTCCCCAAAACATCTGTGTGTACCCTGCTCCGACTTGTCACCAATGTTTGCTGAAAACCAAAATCTGCACACTGCTCTCAACTGGATACTGAACACTGAATACACCACTAAAATCTTATTGTACACACTACTGAAAATCCAAAATGAAAAATACTTGACCAACAAGATTATTTTCACACTCCTATCTACTCTAAAACTACTGAAACAAACACTAAATCAAGTGAATCTAAAGTGCCAATGTAACCAATCAAGCAATTGGCTTCCCTATTTTTATCCTCTCGCATCTTTCTTAAACAAGAAGACAAATGTAAAAGATGGCATCTAAAAACAAAAGTTGAATCCAAAACCTGAGCTTATGAATGAAACAAACTCCTCCTTCACTGAAGACTGTAATAGGATGGCCACAGGATCTTGAAAACCATGAAAAATCATTTCTTATTGATGAGAAAAAACACAAAGACAAGCCTCTTTCATAAGTGTTTGTTTCTCTTGCTCTATTTCTTCAATTCTGACTCCTGAGAACATTTTCAAATGAAATAGCAGCAATAGGTTTGTCTACTTTTCCATGCATCTCAACAAAAACATTTATACATTCTTGAACATCTTCAAATATGATAACCATATTATGTGCATCAAGTCTATCTTCTTGTTCATCAAACAATTCTGATTTGGTTTCATTAAACTTCTAGAAATTTGTTTGAGGATAGTCATTTTGAATTTCAAATGAATTAATGGAAATAAGTTCTTTCTCATAATCTTCTTGCAAATGTGAAAATCTAACAACATGCACTATTTAATAGTCTATATTTCCCATGGATTCACTTTCAAGACCATGATTTTCAAATGAATCAAATAATATCACTGCCTCTTCATGATTTTTCTGTATTTCTATTTGAAAAATGGCATATGTTGTTTTGTTTCTTTCCTGAAACTCTATGTAATTTGTTTTTTCACTGCTTGAAGTCTCCATAGATGAAGCTGAAAAATCCTCATCCATGTCTAGGCCACTTAGAATTTGAACAACGACATCATTTATAGGGGAAGAAAGAAAACTTTGAAACACTCAGTCTTGCTGGAAATCTTCATCAAGTTCAGGAGAAGGAAAATGACTTTTAACAACAATTCCTTGATCAGCTTCATCTTCAGCCAAAGGAGGGGAAACTATTTGTTGTTGGATTGAGTATTCATAAAGGGATTCTATTATTTCATCATTCATACACTCTTCATCACCAAAAAAAAACTTCAAGGTACTTAATGAAATATTCACAAAATTCACAACAATCTTCAAACACCAAGGATGAAGAATTAGATTCTCCATAATGCTTAAAGAATGTTATATGAAAATATTTAAGAGAGTATAAGCTGCTTGATTTTAAATATTCATACCATAATCTTGCTTTCCCCTCTAAAGTAGCCATAAACATTTTCATCAAACAATCCTCATGAAATTCAACCCCCAACTTACATATGTGCATGTGAAATCTAATCAAGTGCAAGATAGCATCATTTCCTTTCCCATCTTAGAATTTAGGAAAATATTTTTGCCAATTTATGTGAGGAATACGATTTGGAAAGCCAGGAATATGAGAGAGGTTCATTGGATCATACCTTGCAGATATTGAACTCATATTCAAACAATGGAGTCGCCAATGATTTTTTGGAAGATGGATTTTTCATTGAGAGTGGAGTCGCCAGTTAAAATTCAAATTTCTGAATTCTTCTAGCAGTGGAATCACCTTCAAACTGATTTTTTGATGTGTGGAGTTTCCAGAGAAAGAATACAACCATCATCTGCCTAAGTGTCTTCTTCTCTCAGACCTTAGAACTCAACCATGTCGTTCTTTCCTAGGGAAAAATTTTCAATTTTTTCCTCGACAACAACGCCAAAATGTTAGCACTCTCTAAATTTTGTCTGGATGATGGAAAAATGACAGAGGTAACTATTTCAACCTACTTTAGAGATGAAGCACTAGCCTACTCAAAGTAGAGAGGGCTCTCTCATGTCACTTGATATTTCTTTGGAAATCAATGGCTAGATTTGGTTTGTTTGGCGGGTTTTTATAAAGTTGTTGTTGAGGAAGGGGAGGGACACTCGGGGCTATGGAGTTAAAATTATGAAATTGAACGAAAACCTTGACTGGCCTATAGAACTCTCTAGAGGATAAAGGATAAATGAGGAAATGAATCTGAGTTATAAATTGAATTTGTGCAGTGTGTATGAGGAAGGACAAAACAAATAACTCCATCAGAGCATTACTAAAATGGATTATGAATTAGTTAAGAAGAAATACACACAGTTTAAATTGCTAAGCCAAGAGAATCATAAGATGAATTTTGGGCCTTTAGCTCTCCAATTTAAATAGAAGAAGATACAAATGAAATAAAAGAACAAGGGAAATACATATAATGAAGGAAGACAAAACTCATATCACCACCATTAGAATCTTTTCATAGAGGCTTCAAAGCTTCTGCATATGTATTCAATTCAACTCCATAAAATTACAATGGAGTTCAGAACAACCAGAATTGTTCCCTTGCACTTCTGCCCACACTTAATACATTCATAACTTATCTCATTTATACAATTTCGAGTTCCTTTAGTTAGAAATTGATTACAATAGTTGAACTGAAACGTTTCAGCTTCTACAATGATTACAAATGACAGTTTTCAGAAAAAACGTTTCATGATCCCTACAGATTCCTCTGATGCTCCAGCTCCTTCCTCGGCAATGTTCTCTTTGAAATTTCACTTATACTCTTTCAAATATAATTCAATTTATCCATATTATCATTAAACATTTGGGAATAATATATTTGAAATAAAAATAATTACCAAATATTTTATATCCTGTAGAATTAAATTTCCATAATTTACGTCATGCCACTGGTCCTTTAAAACCATGTCTTGTTTTTCCCAATTCACCATTTCACTGTAAAAAACATATGTTGTTACCATTTCACATGAAAAACATTTATTGTGTTATGTTTTTTCCAATTTAGCGTTTCACTGTGAAAAACATTTACTGTGTCATGTTTTTCCCAATTTACCACCTTTGGTAAAATACCTTTTATCTTATTCCTTTACTTCCATAAAACCTTTGGATTAAAAGTTACCCAAATCTTCCTTTCACGTGCATCTTTCCATTTAATTCCTTTCCATGGAATTAAACATTAATCTCTTTAATTTGTAAAACTTAAATCTTACCTCTGTAAAACCTTTTCACCGTGAGGAGGAATCTCATTTATTAGAAATTCCATAATTGTTGTTGAAATGCACTACTGGAAAAATGTCACACATAAAACATATGATAAATGTTTGCATTTATTGTATCGGGTTTGGGCTAGAGTGGTTTAATCTAAACTACTTTTACCCCAGATATGCACCACGTAAAAACACGTGTCCAGTTTATTCCCCAACCCACCTTCACATAATTAACCTCCGTGTTAATTCTATTCCCAATATGTATGTGCACCCTTCATCCAACCTTTGACTTTTCCACATTTTAAATTTAGATTCTTTCCCATGATTTGACGTGATTCCATAAATTAAATATTGGATTAAATATTAATATCAATATTTTAATGTAAAAATATTTATATTAATAATAGTAAAACCTTTTTCTATTTTCTAAGGACTTTGGGCATATGAGACTTAACACATGACTTTGTGGGTAGGATAAGGGCGCTTAGTAAAAGGAATTTTTTTATTTTCAATGGGAATATGAAAATAGGGGTAAAAATGAATGAAGTGATGGAACTATGGGATTTAGATATGCGTTAAGGCTAGGTATAGGTTTGGGATATTTGAAAAATTTTGGACTCATGGAGGACATGACTATTTTGGATGATCAGTTGAGTGAAGGATTTAGGTGAGGGGAGCTTGACGGAGCTGGTAAAAAAGTTTGAAAATCTAAGTGGAAAAATAACACAAGGACAAGATGCTTTGGGAAAAATTAATGCAAATTAGCAGGTGATAACATAGGATCCTATTGGGGATTTTATCCTCCCTGCGAGGTAGAAAAGAATAGTAGAACACATGCCTTATCCATTGGGCTTCTCCCAAAACATCTGTGTGTACCCTGCTCTGACCTGTCACTAGTGTCTACTGAAAACCAAACTATGTACACTGGTCTCAACTGGATACTTAACACTGAATATACCACTAAAATCTAACTGTACACACTATTGGAAATCCAAACTGAAAAATGATTGACCAACAAGCTTATTTTCACATTCCTATCTACTCTAAAACTGCTGAAACGAACACTCAATCTAGTGATGCTAAAGTGCCAATGCAACCAATCAAGCAATTGTCATCCCGATTTTTCTTCGCTCACATCTTTCTTAAGCAGGAAGACAAATGTAAAACATGGCATCTGAAAACAAAGGTTGAATCCAAAACCTAAGCTTATTAATGAACCAAACTCCTCCTTCACTGAAGACCTTAATAGGATGGCCACAGGATATTGAAAACCATGAAAAGTCATTTCTTCTTGATGAGCAAAAACAAAAAGACAAGCCTCTTTCATAAGTGTTTGTTTCTCTTTCTCTATTTCTTCGGTTCAAAGAAATTTTTCAAATGAAATTGCAACAATAGGTTTGTCTGCTTTTCTATGCATCTCAACAAAAACAATCATACATTCTTGAACATCTTCAAACATGACAACCATATTATGTGCATCAAGTCTATCCTCTTTTTCATCAAACAATTCTGATTTGGTTTCATTAAACTTACGAAAATTTGTTTGAGGAATATCATTTTGACTTTCAAATGAATTAATGGAAATAAGTTCATTCTCGTAATCTTCTTACAAATGTGAAAAGCTAACAACATGCACTATTTCACAGTCTAGAGTTCCCATGGATGCACTTTCAAAATCATGATTTTCAAATGAATCAAATAATACTACTATCTCTTCATTATCTTTTTGTATTTCTGATTGAAAAATGACATACGTTGTTTTGTTGCTTTCCTGAAACTCTATGTTATTTGTTTTTTCACTGCTTGAAGTCTCCATAGATGTAGTTTAAAAATCCTCATCGATGTCTAGGGAACTTAGAATTTGAACAACCACATCATTCATAGGGGAAGAAAGACAACTTTGAAACACTCTGTCTTGTTGGAAATATTCATCAAGTTCAGGAGAAGGAAAATGACTTTTAACAACAATTTCTTGATTAGCTTCATCTTCAGCCAAAGGAGGGGATACTATTTGTTGTAGGGATGAATATTCATAAAGGGATTCTATGATTTCATCATTCATACACTCTTCGTCACCAAAAACATTTTCAAGGTACTTAATGAAATGTTCAGAAAATTCACAACAATATTCAAACACCAATGATGAAGAATTAGATTCTCCATAATGCTTAAAGAATGTTATATGTAAATATTTAAGAGAGTATAAGCTGCCTGATTTTAAACCTTCATACCATAATTTTTCATTCCCATCTAAATTAGCCATAAACATTCTCATCAAACAATCCTCATGAAATTCAACCCCCAACTTACATATGTGCATGTGAAATCTAATCAAGTGCAAGGCAACATCATTTCCTTTCCCATCTTCGAATTTAGGCAAATATTTTTGCCAATTTATGAGAGGAATGTGATTTTGAAATCCATGAATATGAGAGTGATTCATTGGAGCATACCTTGGAGATATTGAAATCATCTTCGAACAGAGGAGTCGTCAATGATGTCTTGGAAGATGGATTCTGCATTGAGAGTGGAGTCGCCAGTTAAAATTCAAATTTATTGATTCTTCTACCAGTGGAATCAACTTCAAACTGATTTTTTGATGTGTGGAGTCGCGAGAGAAGGAATACAACCAATATGTTCCTAAGTGTATGTTGCTCTCAGACCTTAGAACTCAACCATGTCATTCTTTCCCAGGGAAAATTTTTCAATTCCGTCCTCGAGAACGGGGCCAAATGTTAGCATTCTGTAAAAATTTTCTAGATGATAGACAAACGACAGAGGTAACTGTTTCAACCTACTTTAGAGATGAATAAATAGCCTTATCAACTCAAAGAGGTCTCTCTCGTGTCACTTGATATTTCTTTGGAAATCAGTGGCTAGATTTGGTTTGTTTTGGGGGTTTTTATAAAATTTTTGGCAAGGAAGGGGAGGGACACTCAGGGCTATGGAGTCAAAATTCTGAAATTGAATGGAAACCTTGACTAGCCTGTAGAACTCTCCATAGGATAAAGGATAAATGAGACAATGAATCTAAGTTATAAATTGAATTTTAGCAAGGTGTATGAGGAAGGAGAAAACAAATAACTGCATTAGAGCATTACTGAAATGAAATCTGAATTAGTTAAGAAGAAATACACACAGCTTAAATTGCTAATCCAAGAGTGTCATAAGATGAATGTTGGGCCTTTAACTCTCCAATTTAAATAGAAGAAGATGCAAATGAAATAAAAGAACACAAAAAATACATACAATGAAGGAAGACAAAACTCATATCACCACCATTAGAATATTTTCATAGAGACTTCAAAGCTTTTGAATATGTATTCAAATCAGCTCCAGAAAATTACAATGGAGTTCAGCACAACCAGAATTGTGCCCTTGCACTTCTGCCCACACTTAATACATCTAGAACCTCTCTCATTTATACAATTTCGAGTTCCTTTAGTTAGAAATTGATTACAATAGTTGAACTGAAACATTTCAGCTTCTACAGTGATTACAAATGACATTTTTCAAAAAACAAGTTTCATGATCCATGCAGATTCCTATGACGCTCCAACTCCTTCCTCTGCCACGTTCTCTTTGAAATGCCACTTATTCTCTTTCAAATATAATTTCATTTATCCATATTCTCATTAAACATTTGGGAATAATATATTTGAAATAAAAATAATTCCCAAATATTTTATATCATGTAGAATTAAATTTCCATAATTTAATTCATGCCCGTGGTTCTTTAAAACCATGCCTTGTTTTTCCCAATTTAGCATTTTACTGTAAAAAGCATTTATTGTTACCATTTCACATGAAAAACATTTATTGTGTTATATTTTTTCCAATTTACTATTTCATTGTGAAAAACATTTATTGTTTCATGTTTTTTCCAATTTACCATATTTGGTAAAATACCTTTTATCTTCTTCCTTTACTTCTGTAAAATCTTTGGATAAAGAATTACCCAAATATTCCTTTCACGTGCATCTTCCCATTTAATTCCTTTCATGGAATTAAAAATTAATATATTTAATTTGTAAAACTTAAATCTTACCTCTGTAAAACCATTTGACTGTGAGGAGGAATCTCATTTATTAGAAATTCCATAATAGTTGCTGAAATTCACTCCTGGAAAAATTCTGCATGTAAAAACACATGTACAATCACCAAACCATCGTTTTATTCCCCCACCCACCTTCACATAATTAACCTTCACATTAATTCTATGACCGATATGTATGTGCACCCTCCATACAACCTTTGAATTTTCCACATTATAAATTGAGATTTGTGCCCATGATTTGACGTGATTCCATAAATTAAATATTGGATTAAATATTAATATAAATATTTTAATATAAAAATATTTATATTATTAATAATAAACCTTTTTTCTATTTTCTAAGTACTTTGGGCATATGAGGCTTAACACATGACTTTGTGGATAGGATAAGGGTGCTTAATAAAAGGAGTATTTTTTATTTTCAACGGGAATATGAAAATAAGGGTAAAAATGAATGAAGTGATGGAACGAAGGGATTTAGATAAACATTAAGGCTAGGTATAGGTTTGGGATATTTGCTAAATGTTTTACTCATGGAGGAAATGACTATTTTGGATGATCAGTTGAGTGAAGGATTTAGGTGATGGGAGCTTGACGGAGATGGTGAAAAAGTTTGAAAATCTTAGTTGAAAAATAACACAAGGACAAGATGCTTTGGGAAAAATTATGCAAATTAGCATGTGATAACATGGGTAACCAAAAATGATACATATTTCTCTATGGCCCTTTTCTCAGAGTAAGTTTTCCACCAGTCCTTAACATGAGGGACGACCTTGAAGATTGCGAAAGTAATATTTTCCCTGTCGAAAAAATTGTGGAACAAAAAATACCATTCGAATAGATTCAACCATTTATCTACAACATCTTCATCTATCAATCCTTCAAATAATGGAGTATACAAATTTACTTGTACCTTGAAGGGGGTTGCATGACTGCTTGACAAAAATGTGTCTCCTTTGGGAAACCAGTGAAGGATGTGTGAAAAGTTGTCCATCATTTAATTCCATTATCGTGCAAGGGATTCCTCAAGAAACATTTTAAAAGGATATCCTTCTCCATCAACTTTCTTCTCATCCCCCATGGGTTTTTATCGGGCTCGACGTGACCGACCTTATAAAGGATTGACTGGTTCGAGTCTCAACTTCTTGTACCCAAATCTTGTTGGGGATATGCATGAAAAACAAATAAATGAAGAGCAGACCGCTCTGATACCATTGATATGGATTTATGAGCAGAACAAAATGAATAACAGACTGAATACAATAACATATAGATACATAGAACAACAATAGATATCTAGTGAAAAATAACTTCTATTGAATAAATAAAATAGGTTGAACTTGTAAAACTGCAGAACTGAAAACAACTTGCTCGAATGGTGGTAGTTATCTCTGAGAAGAGATGTGGCTGCTACACACATCTGTATGAGAGGAATGATTATAATTAGGCTCCAATGACCTTTTTAACATTACTCATGAATGCAAAACCCTAAACATCCAAAAAACTAACCCTAGGAGGTGAAACACCAAATGTTATGTGGGCCTGATGGGTAAGTTTGTACCTCAACATCCCGGGGTGTTAAATTTTGCATAAGACCTCCGTTTTAGGCGCGTGATAGCCCATTGGAAAGGTCTTTTCGATAAATACACATTATTTTGTCAAACTCCAACTTCGTCTAGAATTTGGTTGTGGCAATCCAAAAAAACACTATTTAGGGCTCCAAAATGGCCCTAAAAGTACAAAAGATGTACTAACATGAAAAATTCCAAAATAATCTAGTTGGATTAGGTGGGAGGCCACAAATATCCACCTGTAATATGTATAGGGCTTCATACAACCTCGAATATGTACAACCCACAATTACAAACAATTACATAAGAATGTGTTGAACTAAAAATTGTCAAGAGGAGCCAGCTGGAATAGGAGGGTGGCCACCAATATCCACGTACATCACCATGTCACCACCTCACTATACCTTTCACATACCATGCCACTATATAACCTACCATGTTTCACCTCTTTGATGGTGCCATGTGGACTGTATAGATTCCACATCATTGTATGGATTACACGTGGCAACTTTTTACTGGTCCAATTAGGTGCAAAAATACCAAATATGAGTGTCACATGAAATCCTATCGTGCTACCATGTTATCATTTTGATGTCATAATGATGTCACCCTATGCTATATTAGTTGTATGGATGGTCACATTTCATCCCATGGGCTTGCCACGTGGCACCCCTATTTTTTCTTTCTTCCCTGTTTTTTCCAAAACTTTGAAAAGCCATAACGTTTTCACATGACGTTTGTTTGAGGTGATTCGCATGTCATTGGAAATATATCGTCGAGATATAAGAAGTGAATTCATTTTCATTAGCATTGGATAAGATCTTTTTTTTAGTTTTCTAGATCCTCGTAGATCATCCATGGAACCCTTTGTGGTTTATGCACAATGTAACTTTTGGTTGCTATATCATTGCCCAGTCATCGTGCCAAGTCATTGTTGAGTCATATTTTTCCAACCCATACCATCTAAGTTTCACCCACGGGTATTTAAATATTATTTCCACGTGTCTCAATATGATAGTTCCACTTCTTGTCGACGTGTCTCAATATGCCAAAGGAGGGGTGGGGATATCACTTAGGAATACAATCAATAATTTCATGAAATAATAAAATTGGGAGATAGGATTACATAGAAAGAGGGAAATGGGGAGGTAAATTAGTAAAAATAATGAAGTGTTAGGAGGTTGGGAAATGCAGGTTGTAGGGTAAGTGTAGAACTCAGTAAACCTTAGTCACTAGTGCAAGGGAAATGGGGAGGTAACTTAATAAAAATGACTAAGTGTTAGGAGGTTGAGGGAATGTGGGTTGTGGGGTAAGTGTAGAAATCAGTAAATATTAGTCACTAATGTGATTATATTTTGGGGTTTCATTCTGTAACATGGACAAGGTTTGAAACTTGTGGTAGTCAGGAGGAGACATAAAAAAAAATTCCAACCATGTTAAGTGTTAGTGTGGCCCAAGATAGTTGTGATCCCTGGGTGATTTTGATGGATTATATGCCACTAGATTGTGGTTCATTAGACCATATCCTAGTCTCACAGGTAATAGACATTCTATCAAACAAAATAAAGAGTAAGTGTAAAATTCAGAAAAATTAGCCAAGTCATGAGGGTGCAAATTGGGTAATGAAAAAATGAAGGTGAAAATTAATGATTGCATAAATGTAGGTTGTGGGGTTAGGAGTGGAAGGTGGATATGAGGGAATTACTCCTTTATATGAATTCATGAAAATGACTAAGTAAAGGAATATGGAGAGTAAGAGAAAATATGGTATGGAAAATAAAGAGGTATGTAAAATGAATTAAAATGACTAAGTATGAAGAGTAGTGAAAATGAATAAGTCATGTAGAGTAGAGAGTAAGAAAAGTTATTAAGTATTCAAAGTGGATGTTGGTCACTATAATTTCTTAATTAATTTCAAACAACCAAGTGAAACATAAATTATCAACCCAGGGAAGTCTTTTGTTTCAAAGATAGCTGCGCACTATATATGCTCAATTCCAAAAGCACTTAGTATTGTAGTAAAGAAA
>ML782275.1:0-49449 GCA_009831015.1 Picea engelmannii
TCACTTTTGACTTAAAACTCCTAAGTCAAAGTGAAATTAGAATCATAAAGTAAAGTACAAGGGTAAAAGTCTTCCCCCTTTGTGCTTAGAGACTCATAAGCACATGGGGACCACTTTCCAAGGTATCCAAATCTCAACAACAGTCTCCTCAACAATCATATCATCTGATATCAACCTGCATAAACAATATCATGACACAAACTGAGTCATTTGGGCCATTCTTCCACTCACATCTGTGAGTTCTGGAAGAGCATCTGCCCTCAGAAAGTAAAACATCAGCCATGGGCTATCTGGACTATTCTTCCCAAGCATAGAAGAATAACTGTCCTTGATTTTTGAGCTTGGACCATTCACCTAACTGGGCCATTCCTCTGGCACTAATCATAGTGCAACTTGGAGAGAAAGACTCCGCCCTAGGGAATACCTGTCCCTGATTGATGAACCTGGACCATTCCTCTGGCACTAATCACAGTGCAACCTAGAGAGAATGCATCTTCCCTAAGGAATGACTGTCCGGACCATTTCCTATGGAAATGACTGTCCTGCACCAACCTCCAAAACAAACCATTCTTCGAAACTGCTCACAATTGTGAATTTCGAAAGAATGATTGCTCGGTGAGGCGGGCCATTCTACTTGACCACTACTCAGAGTGACTGCCAAGAAGAATGATTGTTCTAGACCATTCCCCCACACTGGCCACACGGGGAATTGCTGTCTATGGTACATCAACAATCTATCGGACCATTTTCATTACGAAAATTACTGTTCGATCTGGACCATTTTTTGAACTGGAAAATGACTGTCCGTCAGAAATCTCGAACCACTTTTCGGACTGGAAAGGAACTGCCCAACTTGGACCATTTTCCGAACTAGAAAATGATTGTCCATAAATCAATAACATATCAGTGTTCTCTCCCAACCTGGGAGTAATCACTTCCTTTTTCAATAAGGAAGTTGTCTCCACGAGTCCCAGCTTGTCCCTTAAGTATGCAAACTTTTCATCTTGAACAAAGACATTACCAAAATATCTGCTATTTGCTCATCTGTGGAGATATACTGGAGAACCACTTCTCCCCTCTGGACTTTAACACGAAGAATATAATGCTAGATCTCAATGTGCTTCGACCTATCATGGAACACCGAGTTCTCTGAAAGCTTCACATAGCTCTGATCATCACAATATATCACAGTTGAATTCAACACTTGATCAAACAATCCATAAACCAACTTACGAAGCCACACTGCTTCTGTACAAGCATCACAAGCTGCAATACACTCCGCTTCTGTAGTGCTGAGTGCAACAAAATTCTGTTTCCTGCTAGTCCATGACATCGTGGAAAAGCTCAAACTGAAACATATCCAAGTAGCACTTCTTCTACCATCTGCACTCCTTGCCTAATCTGAATCGATAAATCCGTACAACTGTATATCATAACTTAAACGTCCCACAAAACAAATATCCGACTGAGTCTTCTCCAAATAAATTAACGAACCAATCAATTGTCGATATAGAGACGGGCCTATTGGATTAGAGTTTCTCAACTTCTTCAGGTCTGTCATCATGGGAGTTTGCCATGGATTTGCAATCCATCATCCTGGACGTCTGAAGAACCATTTCAATATACTTCCTCTGTTATAGGAAGTTTTCACCACGCTTCTGCTGTACATGAGAGGCTCTGCACCAAGTTTGCTTGAATCCATACAAGGTCTTCTTCCATTTGCATACAAGGGTCTCTTTCTGGTATACCTCAAAACCTTGAGGTTTCTCTACATACACTTCTTCTTCAATTACTTTGTTGAGAAGAACAATCTTTACATTCATTTGATGTAAACTCCAACCCATGGATACTGCAGGAGATATAATGGCTCAGGTAGAGGTACGTCTGGTTACTGGAACAAGCTGTCATCGTAGTCTTCTCCCTCCTATTGGGAGAACCCTCTAGCCCTGAGTCTCGCCTTGTATCTATCAATGCTCAAGTCTTTTTCACAATTTCTCACATACATTGTTCTTCATCACAACTTCCTTCCATTCCTTCTGCTTGACTACTTCTAGTGGCTTCAAACTGGTTCAATTGATTGTTCTGACTTTTCTTTCTTTCTTGGAATCTTCATGTTCTTCCTCATGTTTTTCTTCAATGTTGGAGTCCATGTAATCTTCTATAGATTACATGCCCTTCTTTCCTGAAGGCTCCAACCTTTTGTCATAGGAACACAAATGTAGATGGACAACCAAGGATATTCAAGGCTTCTTTTCGAAGAACACTTCTTATAGAGTCAAACTGAACACGTGCTGCTCATCATGGCTACTACTTTCAATGGGGAACATGGACAAATACTTTATAATCTTCACGGATTCTTCAATGGATCATATCATTTAGGATTAGCTCCCTCCTAATCCTGGCTTCATGCATGAATGCATGCTCTTCTTTTGGAATCCTGCAATCATCTCCCTCCATCTGAGAGAGTCCATGCTTCAGTATGCTGCATCTCTCTTTGCTTTCTGCAAAGTGTCACAAGCCTGTTCTGGTTTCCTTTTGATTTTTGGCTTCCTTCGAGTCTGACTCCTCTAAGTCTCTTTAAGTTTGTTTCTATCTGTTCTGATTGCTACCCATTTGGCAATCGTCACATTGTGTCATCCTCATAAACTTCTTCTATGACAGCTTCCGCAAGGATTGTTCATCAAACATATTTCACAAGGGTGCCTGCCCGGAACAAGAGCAACAAGAACAAACAAGAATATCTATCTAGAGGAGATGTTAGTTCAACTTGCGAACAAGTACAATAAGCATCTATATCAATAGTATTCATATGTAGTCGAGTATTCATTGCACCTAGCAATAATAGAACCTTTCAAAGACTGCTTTCACAATTTGTAATGTAGCAACTATCACCTTTGATATACACAAATTTGAAGCTTAACAATTTAATCAAACCTGGAACCTGAAGCCTCAACTGTTATGGAGGGTGCGCTTGTTCTTCTGAATGCACTGAATTCAAGATTACAACTTGGACAAGATCTCTAGTACTTTCTCTGCAAACACACTCATGTTTTGCTAGATGATATATCTTAGATAGCATATACAAGTGCATACCTTTGAAACATTGTAGCATCGTCCAACTTGTCTTCCAATCTCAAACTAGATACCATCTTGACAAGAAGAGATTAGAAACTCCATCAGAAGATTCAATGATTAGAACAAGTTAGAAACTCTAAACTTTCAACTTTAACCACAAAATCAATTTGACTAGAAGTCATCCTTTGACTTTGACTTTGACCAACCAACCTTTGACTTTGAATTTGACTTTGACCAGTCAAACTTTGACTTTGACTTTGACCAAAGATTCAAACCTGACGTTTTTGCTAGCTGAGAGTACCAAGAGGTGCGCTAGGCTAGGGCTCACTAGGATGTCAAGGAATTAGGTCAAACGTTTTATCATAAGTGCTCGAACACAAGGGTTAGGGTTTGTTGCAGCTGCATAATCAGAAAAACTAGCTGCAGTTGTAACTGGTGCCATAACAAGCTTAACAAATAACTTCCCAATCTATCTTCTAGTGGTTAGACTGTTTGAAGATAGTGTGGGCCCATAACGTAGGTGAAGACATGTGTAACTAAGTGATTGGCCACTGCCACCTCACCAACTCTCTTCTGCACTTTAGGCTAGGGACAATGGAATCCTAGCCAAGGGGGGCTTCCCTATGGTTCACTAAGCTCACTTCGTGTAGTATGGAGTGGGAGTGAAAAGAACTTAGCAACAAATAACAAAAAGGAAAACATGGAAAAGGAATTTGATGGTTTTGGGGGTGATGGATGAAAGGGAATAACTAGTGCTGTATTTGTTGGGCTATGGAGTCATGCATGCAACTTTAGAGGGCGGTTGTAATGAAGGATTACAGGCTATAAGCAGCCAAGGCAAGGTTCCCTATTGTTGAGTTTTGTACCTTGGGAGGTGTTCCCCTTGCGTTTCTGCTCTCCTAGACACATGTGGGATGTACTATACACTTTGTGCCTTGTACTTTGTGTCTAATTTCACTTTGACTTAGGAGTTTTAAGTCAACAGTGAAATTTAGTCATTTATGCCTAAAATGACTATTAATTCACTTTGTGGGTAAATTAGGGACATAAATTGAACTTAGGGAACTTAACCCAAAGTGGGTTATTGAGTTAGATTATATTTGAGTGATCTCAACTTTTGATTAGATGGGAGATGGGATGATCTCAGCCATCCATTACTTAGGTTTCCTTATGGAGGTTCAAGAGGGGTGCAAAAGGTGAAGGAGAGCTCATAACTTCATTTGCTCACTTGGAGAGGAAGAGAGGGAGCTTTGCTATGAGGTTTGTTGCATGAGGTTGCTTTCATGGAGGGAGGCATTCAGCTATTGGCTAGGTTTATTTACTGAGGAGGTTTCATTACTGTGGAGGACGCACTTGTTGAGGAGGGCGCATCAGTAGTGGGGAGGACTTCTACCCATCAGATTGCAGTGAGATCAATTGCAGAGGGAGGCCATCTAGCAAAGCTTCATTTCCGTGGAGGGGTTTTTTATTCTGAGCTCACAGTTTGCATTTGGAGCAGTTTCAGTGGTTTTGAGAGCATTTATGGGGGGCGCACCTTCCTAGGGCGCACCTGGTTCTATTGGACTTGTATTTCAGTTTGGATCAAGCTGCTATTGTATCAGGTTCATCTATATTTTGTACTAGCTGTATTCCACCATATGCTTTCCTCATATATAGACATATATCCCAAACTGGTTTTCCTCGGGGGGGTTTTATCCAGGGTCATGTTGACCAAAAATACTTGTGTACAAAATGATGTGTGTTAGTCTTTTAGATCTGCTTATTTTCAGCTGTAAAGATCACTAGGTGTGTTGTATTTAATTTAGTATGCATGTGCTAACTTCTGGTTACTAAAACTACATGCTAGAGCACCTAAAATTGCAAGTACAACCGTAACAAATCAGCAAGAAGTTCCTGAACTGTTGGCTGTCCTAAAACAGCAGCAAAACCTTTTCATAACAGTTGAAACTTAGAGCCAATCTGTGGTCAAAGACAGACCCAGTTGGCAACTGATAGGACCTGGAAAATCTTCACCTATAACAGCCCTAATTTGGTTAACAAGATATCAGAGGTTTTACGAAGGGGAAGGGGCAAGGGAAGCTCCACAACCAAATCAATCTAGAAGTGGCCTTGTTTAAGGAAGGGAACTATGCTTTCACTCACTAAGGATGTCTAGGGCATATAATTCCTTTTCCTTTATACAAAGCAACAAGAAGGCTTCAATTACCTCCTCCAATGTAGCAAGGCTGCTCTCTATAGCTCCCAGATTAACTTTGACAATCCAAACCTGCAAGATAAAGTCTCCAATGGTGCACCTCAAACACAACACCACACATAACAAAGTTGTACATATAATTATACAAAGCCAAGACAACAATATAAAATCACCTTTATTCCAATGCTTGGAGCTTCCTCACAAGTTCTTTCATTCATTGAGTCCCCAATTACAATTGGAGAGAGAAAACTCTTATATAGGTTTTAGCTCAACTCTCTCATACAATAGAATAATATCTGTTTTCCTAGATCCACTTTTCTCTCCAAGGAATAACAATAAAATAGTAATCTCAACAACTTGCTTACTAAAAGTAGCAAGAAGTTTGTTGAGATCCTTTGCTTCCTCCATTAAAATATTCTAGGAAACAAATATAATATTATCCTCATTTAACTAACTCCAATAGACAAGTCAACAATGAATAAAGGAGTTAGTTACAACAACTTTCCAAAAATACAGCCAAGAGAAGAGGGCGTCTTCTTTGTTTGAGGATAGACCAAGTCTAGGCTCCAAAAATAGCAAGTAGATGTCTATCCACTTGTGCGCCCTCCTAGAAGTGTCCTATGTGTGAGATAGGCATGCATGAAGTGGAACAACCTCAATAAAGGATCAAGGGATGTGTACAAATGATCCCCTCCAGTCAATCCATGGATAGATGTGCAAGTAACCAATCCACACGTGTGGCTAGTAGATGAGGTCGCCCCATGAAATGTGACGTAGAATGAGTCCATGTGGCATGTGTGCATGAGCCCAAGGTAGAAGTAGTGGTGGAGGACCAAATAGACACTCCAAAGTGTGGACGCCCTCATCAATATAGCATGGAGAAATGTGCAAAATGACCTCATCCATATGCTTGTATAAGTGTGCAATCCAACTCTTCAAGTGGAAATCTCCAACAAATGATCTGGAAATGTGTGTAAGGTGTCCTCAAGTCCTCATCATAGAAATAGACATCTCAACAAGTAGAGCGCTCAAGTGAAGTGGACTATGAATGCTCAAGCTCCAAGATAACCAACTTCAAGGAATATGCAACAAGAACCCTTCAAGTGGCATGTTTGGCTCCAAATCACCCATAGACTAAGGTAGATGAAGTGAATCTCAAGATAGGAGGTTGACAATTATCAAATAGACACCGTAGATCAAGTGCCAAGTCGCCAAAAGGGCCTCAACAGCTTCCATGTGTGTTCCATAACCACTATCCAATGAAAGAATGCCTCGATACATGACAGATGCCTTCACATGTGTGCAAGCAATGGATCGCTCCAATGAAATGAGGTGTATACTAATCAAAGGTGCATCCTCAACTTCAAAATAGAATAAGGAAGCAAGGCGCTCTAGTGTTGAAGTCAAGTGTGCAACAAGGAGTGGGTTGACCCCTCCCATCCATACTATAGATGCTTGAAGAACCATGAGGAAGTGGAGTGCTCAGCTAGTTTGAGTGCCTATTAGATAAAATATCACCACAAGAGCTCAATAGACATCTCAAACTCCAGGGGGCTCTCACCCAAGGTGCTATATCATCCATCGCCATGATCAAGCTGAAAAACCCCTATATGCTGAGCCAAGTGCTGAAAATCCACGATGGAGCAATGCGCTTTACAAGAACAAGTGTCTATCCAGTCAATGTATCATCATGAGCCTTGAGGTCATGATAGACACAAAAAAACCAGAGCACCCTCACCAAGAATGCTATATCATCCATCCTCTTATCTGCTGAAAATCATCTGAAAACTGTGCCAAGTGCTGGAAATCCAAGGAAGAGGGGAGTGCTCACCAAGATGAAGTGTCTACCCCATCAAACATGACCATAGGACCATGGTAGACACAAAA
This sequence comes from Picea engelmannii, assembly GCA_009831015.1. NCBI lineage: Eukaryota > Viridiplantae > Streptophyta > Pinopsida > Pinales > Pinaceae > Picea > Picea engelmannii. The sequence continues at coordinate 7,157 of ML782275.1, forward strand.
AATCTCGTGTATATAGCAAGGGTTTAGAATTAGGTTTAGGGTTTTAGGATTTTACTTTATTTTTCAATTTTTAAGTGAATTTGGTGGGTCCACATGTACCTGTGGGCAGAACTGTATGAAACTGACTGGTTTGTTAAAAAATACAGAACCAACCGGTTCAAATTGGAATGACTGGTTGTATACCATATGGACTGGTTGATGCGCCAGTTGTGCCTGGAATCCCTTGGAACTGGTTTGATTGGGCAGTTCAGCCTGTTCCAGTCCGGTTCTGATAATACTGGGAATGTGCAATGTCGAACACAGTTTTGAATTTTACAGTTGAGTTACATCACAGACTGTTTAATATCTTGTTGTATAACAGATTTGGGAGTACTTTGCATAGTTTTGGAGCATCCTTCAGACTAGATCCCAACACTAATTTAACAAGCGTGGGTCAGACAGCTTTGGCCTCGAGACTCATGGAAGATAACGGCATTTCTTCATTTTCTATAGCAAGCTTAGAAAGGATCACCACAGATTACAAATTTTGGAAGAATTCCTTATAAAAGACATTGAAAGAATCAGTGAAAACTGAGTTGAAGAAAAGAAACTGAGTGGTATTGAGCAAGAAGATTAGAGGACGAATCTGCTTCTCAAAGTCTGGATAGTGTTGAGTGCAGTTTAGACGTGTGTGCAAATTCCAACATGAAGCCCCTCGAAGATCAAGTCATGGAGCGAATGCATAGTTTTAGGCCGACTTTGGCCCATGCACAGATTTAAATAATGTTTTCTTTTGATTATGCCGGCTGTCTTGGGCTGACTTATGGTCCCAAGGAGGTTTTATGGGCTCGTGAAGCATTTGACATTATTGTATCATTATGCATTTATATAGGCTCTTTGGTCATTTGTAGAGCACAGGTGAGAGAAGTATCATTGTAAGCTGTCCCATAAATTAAATTTAGCCAGATTATTTCATCAGATCTATTTGTGGTTCCTTACTGAATTCTGAAAATGAATCTGATGATAAGTCAATAATCTTATCCTATATACTAAAATATCAAGATGTATATCCACCCCCTTTCCCTGTAATTGAGTGTAAGTTGGACTAGTTTTGATTAAATTTATAAGATCTTTGTTGTTTCTTAAAATTCTCTTGGCATTGCATTTCATGGCAAGGATCAAATGGATTATCATATATATATATATATTTGCAGCTTTGCATGCTATCTTGGAAAAAGTAGATTTATTTATCTAAATTTATGTTAGTTTCGGAGTGGTTGTTGGTCTTTATTTCGTACCAGAGTTTTGGTTGCTGTGAGCAACATGGACATGCTAGTTACTTATAATGTGGGTAACCGCTTATTAATTGACAAAATTTTGCAGGGACTGCCCACAAGCAATTAAAGAAGCTGTATCAAGCCTCATCTTTGCTGCAGCAAGATGTGCTGAAATCCCGGAGTTACAGAAATTGCGTGGCCTTTTTGCTACGAGATATGGAGATGAGTTTGCAATTGCTGCAGTAAAATTACATCCTGATTGTGGTGTGAGCCAAAAGGTGCTCCTAATGACACAGATTGGTTTGAAAATCTATTAAGAGCAATATTTTATACCATATTTCTTATTCTTTTAAAACTCTATTGCTTTCAGTGAATATTTTTGAATCTCAAACAGATTTATCCGTTGTCTTGCTGCCTAGATTATAGAAAGGTTTTCAGCGACAACCCCGTCAAATGATGCAAAGTTGAAGCTAATGAAGGAAATAGCAGACAAAGCAGGTCTCCAATGGGATGATTCAAACCTTGAGGAAAATTTTTGCAGTCCCAAAGATTCACAGGTAAAGTGCTGCTTATTCCCAAATCTTTTTCCTTTTAATGGTTCTAAATTCTAAAGCTTATATTTTGGCCATAACTTCTGAATTGTTTTTATTGAAGGATGCATCCAGGAGTAAATGTTTCAATTCTTTTCAGAAGAGGGTCAACTCCTCGCATGAAGTTGTTTTAGATAGTGAGTTCTCAAGTGATGTTGGAAAACAGAAAACTGCAATTTACAGTAGAATCGAAGACTCCAGACCAATTGGATGTGAAGCGGATGCCTATGAGAGAGATATTCCTGTTGTTACAAGCAGTCTCAGAGAGATTCCTGTTATTCCAGATAATGTTGGCAAGACTTCTCAAGTAAAGCAGATAAAGTCATTTTCTAGCTCAAGAACAAATGCACACAAATCCTTTAGATCTTTAAGTTATTCTGATGGAGAAGCTAATGTTAGGTTTGTGGATACTGATGCCACTAGCGCCACTAAACCTGTTGATCAGGCAGATAGAGTGAGATATTTGGCTGTTGCTGGTGAAAAAAATTCAAATAAGGAGTGGATCAAAGCAGAGACGGTTGATTTACCCTTTGATACGGGCTTAGAAAGCAAAGAAGATCATGGACGAACAAGACAAGCTGCTAATAAATCTCAGGAAAACAAGAATTCATGTCAGACTAATGCATGTAAATATACAAATGGGCATGCTAATACTTCTTTCCTAGAAGAAAGCAAATGGGTACCTGAGAAAGATTTTGGTTTGAGATCAGCTGCACCACTTAAATCAGACATTGCTTACAAAACTAAATCTAGTGATGGACCAACTAAGCTTGGTGAAAATGGTGTACAGGATGGCAGTCATGGTAGGCGCAATAGACGATCTAGGTGCGCAGAACAGGATGGTGAATATGTGGAAGTCAAAAAATTTACTAGACCTTATGGAGTATTGGATACTGATGCTACACATGAATGTAAATCGGAATTTCAAGTCTCATCAGAAAATGGAAACAAGGTGGGTTCAAAATCAAGCAAACGACGTCCCAGATCAAGTCGGTATGACACTGAAAAGGGCAATATGTATGACAACCCTTCTAGCTTTTCTGGGACAAATGGATCAGATTATACTGCTGTTGAGCCTTCACTAAGGAATAGCATGGGAAGGAAAATATATGATGAAGGATTTCAAGAAAGCTCTACACTGAACAGCAGTTCATTAAATTATCCCAACAAAGAAGAGCAAACATGTCAGATTATGGGAGATAAAATAAAAAACAGAGTGCATATTCAAATGCACAGCTCCCATAAAAGGCACGATTATCGGAATGAATTAGATTCAGATGACAGCACATTCGTTGAAGTGGATAACATCTCTGCAGCAAGATATGATCCATCTCCAGTACCTGAAAGGCTATCTAGAAGGGAAACTAGCAGAAGAGTGTATTGTGCCACTGAAGCTGCTACACATGAGGAAGTGAGATGCAGCTATAGGAGGGAATTGGATAAGGGTACCAAATATCTAAACACGAGGTCTTGTGGAGTCACCAATAATGCTAGCCAAACAGGGCATGAAGAGGAGCATGAAATGTATCATTCTGTGAAAGAGACATTCTATGAGAACACTGAAAGCAATTTAAATTCTTTTCATAGGGTGCCCTATGAATTGCAAAAGCATAGGGAGAAAGGGGAAAGAACTGGTCAGAGATTGTATACTGCAGATGATTTGTCATGTAAGAACATTTATCATGTTGATGATCATGGCTCAGGTTCAGAAGCACATCTAAAGCAGCCCGAGAGTAGAAAAGAATATACTACATCCACATATCCACAAAATGTCGAATCTACAAAGAGATCTCATGTAAGTTTGCGACCTCAGGATGGGAAACCAAGAGTAGGAGGCATTAATTCTTTAGATTCAACACATGCACATGTCTATCATGTCCATCAAAATTCAGATCTGCAAGATCAGTACTTCCAAGATCCTGAGAGCTTAGGTTCATACATAAATGAAACTGACATGGCTGGTGGCAAGTCTGAAAGGAGCCGTTTGGATGGCAGGTATGGTAGCTCTAAGTCACTAGAATGCAAAAAAGGTTATACTTCTATGGAGGAACCATTTGCTAGTAGCCATGAGGATGTTCATCAGAGTGATGAATCTTCAGCCAAAATGGGAAGGTATCATAGGGTGCAATCTGAAAATAAGGAAAAAGTATATACTCCTAGGAATTCCAATATGAGGATTGCTGAGGAAGGGATTACTTGGCAAGCTGCACAAAGGGATGGCATTGCTGAAGCCAAGGACTGTTCTACTGGGAAAGGTAGAAGGCAAGATATTCAACAGCCAGAGTCAGGCAGATCTAGAAATAGTCGAAGAGCTCATCATATTCAGTCTGACAGTCTTCAATCAGAATGTCTAGAGTCATCCAATGTCAAAAAAGTTCTGAAATCCACACAGAATCACTCTTCCATTAATAGTCATCTTCCACCACTACCACCTGAACACAATTCCCAGCATAGACCTTATAGTTCAATTATTCCTGGAAATGGATCTCCTTCTCAAAGATCTTCACCAGAACCTTACAGGAGCGTGTCTTTGCCGCCAAAATCTCCTGTTCGATCAACTTCATTGCAGTCTAAACTTCTCAAGAGTTCGTCTGATGTGGGTATCTCTAACACAGCACATGTGCATCCCAAGCTCCCTGATTATGATGACTTGGCTGCTCATTTTGCAGCCTTAAAGCAGCAACGCCAATCAAAGTAATACTCTTGAATGAGGCTGTTCATTCTCCCAGTGCATGAGCAACCTCGCTCCTGCATTTACTCTACTCATATTGCATTGATTTCATGACAGTTAGCTCAGAAGTACAGACTTTGGTATTTTCTTCTCATTTGCTACTGTTTGTAACTTGATCATACTAAATTGTATATTAATTTATTAGTCGCAGCTGTCTCATAGAAACTTTTTCCTAGCAACTCACAAGTATGTAACACATAGGTTGTTTATATAGAAGAGACTTTGCTAAAATAAACATGAAGCTTGATCTTTTTGTAAATTTTTTTGGAACACTGGATTTTTTTTCATAGAATGTAGAATTGATTCATGTAATGACTCTTAGGGGAAGTCCTTGCCAAGAAAAAGTGACTACCAAATTGATAAATGAATAGTCCAGGAAATGATATAAAGAAATGGTCAGATGGATTTTCCAATTGTTATTACAACTCACATATTTGCATGAGATTGTTTTCCTATTTTGACTGTAGGCACTGAACTTTTAATACAAAAAGTACATTTGCTGACTAATTAATGTCTTCAAAAACAAAATCTTTTGCTAAATGACTCTCGGAATTGCTAATTTATGCAGAATTCGAAGTGTTTACAATGCTGGTTGACATTGGCTCTTCTTAACTATTTAGCATGATACTGATTGATTGTTAGTGTGCACATTTTGTTTTGCACGAAAATAATATTGTATTAAACTACAAAACCCAATTCTGCGCCTTCTAACACTTTCTAGTGATCGTCATGAAGAGTAAAATATATCTGAATTTGATCCCTTAAAGGAAAGGGTCAGAAAAAATGGAAAATAAAAGAGGCCACGTTGCCACTAGTACCACGTAGCCCTAACTGCCAACAGCCAGCAAAGAGCAGTAAACCTAATGGGCAAGCTAGCTTGAAAGAGAAGGAGATTGGAAGAAAGTGATGGAGGAAGAGCAGTAAACCTAATGGGCAAGCAAGCTTGAAAGAGAAGGAGATTGGAAGAAAGTGATGGAGGCAGAGTAGACGCCGCATGCGACAGCCATTCCGATTCAGAGTAGACGTCCGTATTGACAGCCACTCTAGAAATCAGAGTAGGCGCTGCGTAAGATACATCCATTCTGTGTCTTCCGTTTGACCTATAGAGTAAGTACAAAGTAAATCTGCACGTGCAGACGTGCAAACCTCGTTATGTACGTGTTTTGGTATTTAATAGTCTGGAGTTTTTCTACTCTTGAAGGGTATTTTCCAGTTCAAATCTGTTTGTAGTTTTTTCCAGTTCAAATGTGTGTAGAATGGTGTAGATTCACTGTATTTCGATGTCACGTTCTTTCAGTTATTCGTTGAGTTTCTATACAGCGATTTGGCAGTATGTGGTAGTGTTCCTTTTTACAGTTTTTTTAAGCTTTGCTCAAAGTTTGTTGGGTGTAGAAGATTTAACTCGCTTGGATAAATGGCACAACATTGTAAAGTCCACTAAACACAGGAAAGTTTCAAACAAAGATTCAAGTTGAATCGCAGAGAGTGATATCACCTTTGTTTCTTAATCAAATCCCGAAGAAATATGTATCAAAATTCAAAGGACCAGCTTTCATCGTAGCAATAGGAAAAAATAGAAGCAAATCCACTCTCAATTATTAAAATAGCAAAGTACAAGTGGGAGGGGTTTTTGACTTCTGAGAACTATTTGTATTATTCGTTTTTTTTATTTGGATCTGGGTACTTGCTAGAAGAAGAAGAAGTAATTTCAGCAATTCAACCCTTTTCCTGTTCAACTTGATGATGAACTCCCTTAATTCCCTCGCTGAATAAGTCATTCCAAGAGCTAGCTTTCAAGATATTTATATAGTTGTCTCTGCTGTTTTTGAAAACTTCACACTCTAAAATGAAATGCTTTTCTGTTTCCACTTTTCCGGAGGTGCAGAACACACACCCTTTCTTCCCAAGCTTCTTTTGGTCTTTTCCAGCGCTCAGTTTCACAACGGAGTTGATGGGAATTGGTTCTTAATTGGGCAATAAACATTTTTGGCTCTCCAAGATATATTGGCCCCGATGTATGCTTTTTGATGATGATTGTATGTGGGGTTAAACTCTTCAATATAGTACTCTTTCTTTCTCTCGCGCCCTTTATCCCAAGTTTGCTTGTGGAACCTATCAATAACAAAAGCCTTTATCTCTTTACTGTTCGTAGGGCACTTGTTCAAGTGGATATCCCATTTACCAAGTCATTTAATATTTTGTCTCATCCACGTCTTCTTCCTTTTGCACAATATGTCATTGAAAACGACCTTAGGCCACCGATTGTCTTCCATTTGCTCAATTTTTTTTAGATATCTTATGAGACGCACCATAACAATTGCTTCAATAGGAGCAACCCCCATTTCACTCAGCATGATATCATAAGGGACTGAACTTTTAATTTTAAACTTGTTTGTGATCAAGTGTTTTTGAATCTTCTCAATTTGTTTCCACTGTAAGTCAGATGTGTTGCTGGTCCACACTTCACAACCATATAGAACCACTAGGATCACTAAAATCCCAAAGAGAGTTTGCATAGTCTTCTAATCCCATAGCTCTGCTTCTTTGCATCTATTTTGAAATGCATAGAACGCTTTCCAACCTCCCAAAGTTCTTTTCTTTCTGCAGCCCCTTCCCAACTTAGATTTTTGTTATTTCGAGATTTTTGTTTGTTATTTCGAGATTTTTGTAAGTGTTGAGAAACTAATGCACTGTCCCGTCAAGATATATTTTGGCGTGTTAGATTAACACTAGATATATTCAAGAGTTCTAATAATATGTATTGATGTATGGTGAAGGTCATTAATCTTGAGTGGATTGAGTGGATTAAGTTTATGATTAATAGTAATATTGGTAGTTAGGAGTGATTATATTGGTAAAAGTATTATTGGTAAATTTGGTCCACTAATACTATTTCATACATTTTACATCTTTCAAGTATCCCCTCCTACACAAATTCAATAGAGGGATTTTACTAGCATTCATTTCAACACAAATTCCAGGATAAGAGAGAACACAACACTTGGTAAAAGATCTTGTGGCAAGAAGTTTCTTTAAATGAAAGAGTCTCCACATCCCAAAGAAAAGCGGGGAGGTGAGCGAATTTAACTCATACATGTATAGGTTTGAAAACTAAATATCGTTGGATTGAAACTTTGATTATTGGGCTTTCATGATAATATTTTGCCCCAAAACTAGGGGCCACCTTGGAATGTCACATTCTAGTGTCCTAAAGAGAAGTAGACGCAAATGAAATCTATAGGCCAAAACCAAGGCTTAAGAGGTCGTTGACTAAGATGTCCCATGGTTTTGTCGCCCATTAAAATAAATCTTCAACAAATCACTAGAAGCCCTCGAATCTAAGTATTGCACCCCTTGTTACTGGACAAATCAGTCTATGCGGACACACGCTGATCTCCCTAGACTCACAAACCAAGACTAGATCAAAACAAACAAAACATATAACTTTCTCTAGGTTGATATAATCAAATTACCAATTAGCAAAGGATTCATACCTTGTAATCACCGGTTGTCCTCCCTAGTTGTATCTTCCAACCGCTTTGTCATGAGACTTATGTATGATAACTTGCAAGAAACACAAGCCAACAAAGGTGAAAGTAACAAGTATAATTTGATACAACCTATGCAAATGATTAAGGAGAAATGCAATAAAAATAATCAAATAAAGACAACCTTTGTGGGAAAGAAACTATATCACTGTATTAATGATATTGAAAAGAGATTACAACCAAAGCTGCTTTGATGTTGTGGAGCTCCTTCCAACAAACTCATTGCTCCAATACTCACAATGCATCCATGAAATCCATCACCGTCAGCTGACTCCTTTAGCTAAGATTGAGTTCCTCAAAGCCAAAGAATTACTAACAATCTTCTAACAACAAACCAAAAACAAAGCTATCAATCATTATTCTTCATTCACTATTTTCTATTAATCCTTCCTCATGAGGGAAGCCTCCTTTTATAGATTGAAGAGGAAAAGGGTGAGGAGGTTAGAATGATAGGTTAGGATCCCCCTAGATTAGGAGTACGGGTGAGGTCCAAATTGAATGAATAACACCTCATCTTGAAGCTTCTCTTCTAGAATCTTCTCGAATTTCATCGTTTTCTCCCCTTTTAAACAGTGTCACACCCTGTAGTGGAGCAACCTGAGACACTATCGCACCTTGCAGTGGTGCAACATGCGACACTTGAGGGTGTCACACCATGCAGTTATGCACGCTGCGACACTCTCTTAAATTAAGGCTTTAAAGGCCCTAATAACATGTTTAATCCTTTTTGCATGCTTGCCTTCTCTCAAAGAAAGATTCATCTTCAATAATCATAGCTTGTGGATGAAGGAGGATAAATGAACATAGTCAGTGGTGACAAAATATTGTAACATAATTTCCTCCAAAGTATGAAGCTAGAAGGTGTGATAAGTGAAATACTTTGCCGTGTGGGTATTGAACCAATGAACTTATCAATTGGAGACCTGTCAACAAGAAACACATAATTACAATATCATCTCCGAGGTAGGCATCCCCATACTCAATATAAATGACTCCAAACATAGATGTTTACATGCAAAGATTTTTGTCATGTATAATAGATCATGGCCACCAAATTACACCGTGGATCCATGCCAAAATGTTTCAAATCTAAACATAGCCATCGAAAATACATTGTGGATCTATGTTATAAAGACTCAAAGTTTGAACATAGCCACAAAACCTACACCATGGATCTATGTAATAATACATACTCAAAATACTCCATCGTAGCCTAGATTCGTTTGACAAGATCCATGGTTTTCATTTCCACTGTGCCATAGTACAAATCTAACCACGTGAATAAAGGTGTTGAAGTCGAACATGGTAGAAACTATCTGATGATTACCAGTCAATGATGATTACCGTTAACATGTGCGAAAGGAACTGCCAATAATGACAATGACCCTTAAGGTACGTAAGTACATTCTATTGAGTGTGAATAAATGAGTTGAAGTCAAACACTCATGGAGTCATTCGATCGAGGTCATTGATAAAAACCTATCGTTGAAGGCGAATAAATTTGCCATTGAGGCATGCAAGTTTCAAGGTACTGTAGAGTTTCTAAACCGTTTTCCTAGATGATGTGTTGAAGTTGATAGGAAGTGGTCCGTTGCAGGAGGGCCTTGATGTATCCCCCATCAACGACATGAAACGAGTACAAATATTTGAAGTGGATAGAGCATTGATTGTTGTATAACTGACTCAGGGATGGTTTACATTGTAAAATGTTTCTTTTCAACTGGACTTCTCTTGAATATATGGGTGACACGATAACTGTCTTGGTAACATTGAGTCAAAAGAGGATCACAAACCAAAGTGTAGACTCATGGAGGACTATGATGAACAAGAGACATAGATTTCCCAACCTCGACACAAGGAGTGAAAGAGTGTCATGTTCAAGAGTGACTCACTGCCAGAGATTAACACATATTACATATAAGTTCCCTTTTCCAATTCCCCCCCACCACGTTTGGTGAGCACCTCTTTATTTTTACACAAGTTTTAGGAGGATAACATATGCTTGTACTATAAGCTTATCTTTCAGATGAGTTCTTTATAGTTTTTTTAATAAACTCTAGGAATGAATGGTTCAGTTCCATATGAGTCTTTCAATATAAATTTTATGAGCCAAGAGAAAATAAACTCGGTTGTTTTTCATGTTTAGAGAGATTGAAAAACAATTAAAGAAAACTCTGAGGGTTAACTTTTCGTAAATTTAGTCTCTCAAGCTCAAAAAAAATATAAAATAATACCTAGGAGAATTCTTCTAGCCATGATTAACTAGAGTATTCCTTTTTCGTAATTAATCATACTCAGCTCGAAAAATGAGTAAACTAACACTGAATAGATGCTCTCTCAAATTCTTTAATGAGTGTGAAAGAAAGTAAGTTCGCTCATCAATATTTTCATATTTATAGGGTTTTGAAAAGAGCTTAAAGAAAATCCCTATAGTTTTTTTGGTATTTTTTAAAGTTTTCCTTTTTCCTTGGGAAAAAACAATAAAAAATATGTTTGACTGTAACTGTATGTTTCAAATATGACCTGTCACCTGCACAATCTAGAAGAAACCATCGATCATGTTTTATAATTAAAGCAACCAATTAAGGACTATATTAAAGTGGGTAAAACTGAAAAAGAATATTAAAAGGAATATTCTCACTAGGTTAAAATAAACAAATGTAATTTGTCTTTTACCATTGTGTTTTTACCTCTTTCATAGTGAAAAAAGCTCTCTTTTGGTTGAAACTTCAGGCAAGGATTGCAAGCAGATTAGGGGACGATTCAGACTTCCGTTTTCTCTAGGTAATATCTCTTCTCTTCCTCTTTCATTTGATTGTCATTTTATGTCATTTCAAGTTGTTTTTGAGTGATTTTGAGCTTGTGGGCAAGCCCTAAAATGCATCTCTCGGGTGTTGCAGGTTGCCTATATCAGGTATTGCAACACTCTATAGTGTTACAATCTCTCTCAATAAGGAACTGCGACATTGTCGCTCTGTGTATAACACTCAGAGTCCGACAACCAAAAAACCCAAATTACTCTTTGAGTTGGAGAAGTGATGCTCGGAAATTTTGATTTTTGGCTGACAAATAAATTCTTTCTTGGTTGTTTGCAGACTTTTGACCATTTAAAATGTTGGAATGGAGGGAAAGAGAACACGAATTAGAAGATCAAATTGCCGCTAACGACCCAAATACTATGTTGGCTCTTCGGAGGTGTGGATTAGCGAAAATTTTCAAGATCCATGGCATGAGGGATCATGTTAAGTTTTTAGAGTTGATGAAGATGTGGGAATCCGACGAACAAGTGTTCAAGGTTGGTGTCCACGATTTGGCTTTAGAAATCGAAGACATCTATTTCTTAACCGGGATCTCAAGACGATGAGAGGGAATATCATTGTCTGGATTCATGGGAGGCGACGAAAAGACCAAAAATTACATTGCACAACATTGCATTGCCAAGACAAGGAAAAGTAGTGGGAAGATTCCCATTAAAGATGTGAGAGATCTCTCCTTAAGAACTGTTTTATTCACCATTACTTGAGTTGTCGGAAGTGAAGCTCCCCATTTGGCCACCAACTCCCAAATGCAATATGTAGTAGATTGTATGGCTCCAACAATGTTTAATTGGTGTGAGGGACTACTCAAAAGCATGAAAGATCAATTGACAAAGTGCAAGACTGGTCGACTGAAGCAATTCGGTTATGGGTCAATCTTAGTCTTTTTCTTCCTGGAAAGAGTTCCACTTTTGCGTTTACAGTCTATGGTGTTAGATGAAGACACCGACCCACGAGAGCTTCAAATGAAGAGGTGGGTGGACTTGATGACACACCATGGTGGCGGTCCCATTGTCTCTTACGATGAAAATTTCTTCAAATTGATGAAGAAACAACTCATCACGGAGGACTATGCCTATGAAGGAATGTATTTCCAAGGATATCTGGATACGATCCTTCCAACGGGGTATCAATGGAATGACGTAGGTAAAAGATAAAACATTTTTAATTTTTTTTTTTTTTTTTTTTTTGGGTGTATTGAGACTAACTTGGATTTCAACATGCAGATATTGGATCGTCCAAACCGCATGGGGCCTCACCAATCTAGAGGCGGGGTGAGATAGGTGCTATGGTGGCTCATAACTGTGAGACAACAAAGAGCTCGAGGAGATAAAGCATAACCTCGAGGGATTGACTGTGGACATTCTCGACGTTCAGATTGACGACCTACCACGTCAGTACCATCAGAACATGACAAGGGTTTCAGGACGTATAGCTCGCTTGCTCCGGATGGTAGCTCAGACAGTAGTGTGCTATCATGAGCACCATGTTTATGATTTCTTTTAGTCTTTTTGACCATCGACATGTATTGATATGAAAACTATAGGCTTGGTGTTGTCTCAACACATTTTGTAAACTTTTTGGAACCTTAATATAAACCGATTTCTACTTTTGTTTTATTCAATGAAAAGTGTGTATCTGATCTTTATAGATTTTGTAAATGTTTATCTAACACATGATTAGCTAAAGCATCTATCAATGTATTTAGACTTCTCAAAATATGTTGAAATTGTAAATAATCAAATTCTCGTTCCAAGAACCGAACCCTTAAGTATACCTGTAATAGAGTAGGACTTCAGATAGAATAAATGTTACTTAACTGCAGTACCACAAGTTGAGATTCAAGTCGTAGAACTAAGCGACGAATACCAAGTGAAATGGATTTGGTTAATAGTTCATTGACTGCACTATATTTCACAATATTATTAGTTGCATGTCCAAGACATATACCATGTAGACTTATCAACTCATAAGTGGGTGTGTAGATTTCCCATGAAGTAGATGCAAGGTTATGGGTACTGCGGCTAACACTTTCAACAAAGCCAACATAAGGTACATGGGATGCCGACATATGCAAATCAAGCACACTGCAAGATAAGCAGTAGGCAAAAAATCGATGAAAAGGACAATAAAAACACACTAAATTATGTTACAATACTTACAAAGCACTTATGTATAATAACTCTAAGCATAATACCTTTTAAGGTAAATCCCATTTCTGGGTTCACCCAAAGAAACTCCATTAGAATCTACCATCTCATAAGCCCTTTTTTTTAACATACATTTAACAATGTAAGGGCCATGCCACATAGGCTCAAATTTTCCAGCTCCTAAGTTCACACGATCGTGGTCATATAGCAAGACCAAGTCACCTTTAGAAAATACACGAGGTCTAACGGTTTTATCATATTGAGCTTTGACACGTTTTTTATGCGTTTCATTAGCCAGGGTGGCATCACAACGTGTTTCATCTAATTGTGTCAAATGTAAAAGACGTTCTTCCTTGGCTGAAGTATCAAGAAGAAATTCGATGACTAGTTCCAAAGATGGTATTTCACATTCAATCAACAACATGACTTCTAAACCATACACCATATGAAATGGCGTAAAACCCGTAGCTGTTTTAACCAAAGTTCGATATGCCCATAATGACGAAAAAAACATCGTATGCCAATTCGATTTGTGAATCCCTACCATCCTACGAAGCATAGTCGACAATTTTTTTTTGGTAGCTTCAACTTGGCCATTGGCTTGTGGATAGTAAGGAGTTGAGTTTTCATGCAGTCAACCCAACTTGGCGGTTAATTCCGACATCATATAATTGCGAAAATGAGTGCCATGATCAGTGACAATGGCTTGAGGCACACCAAATCGAGTGATAATGTGATTGAAAAAGAAAAGAGGTGCAATTTTCCCTGTATTGTTATATGTGGGCATCGCCTCGACTCATTTAGTGAAATAGTCTACAACAACAATAATATACCCATGCCTCCCGATCGAGTGAGGGTTACATGTCATGAAATCAATACCCCATTTTGCAAATGTACCAACGAAAACTACAGGGTGAAGAGGAGGAGGGGCATGCAACTTACGATCGTATATCTGGCACACATGACATTTTTGGATTGCAAGGATGCAATCTTTAAATAATGATGGCCAAAAATATCCCGCCTGTATAATTTTTTGGGCAGTGGCATACTTGGACATATGACCACCACATGCTCCCCCATTGCCGTCATTAAGGGCTCTCTCAGCTTCCTCGTGTGTTAAATGTTGATTTTTCAATAGATAAGGTTAAGCATGTAGTTCATTTCAATTTGTCTTAACAATGAACAATTATGTTGCAACATCCAAGATCACAAGAAGAAACACCATGCAGAAGAACACAAGAAGTATCTTGGGAAACCCTTCTCAACAAGGGAATAAAACCTATCCAAATCCTTTGCTATAATTTTCAAGAGAAAGACCTTCACCACCAAAAGACTTAGCACCTAAGAGAGTGCTTAAACCCTAGAAGTCTAGTGCCCAAGAGAGGTGTGCACCTTTTCCTAAGAGAATGTACTTTCTAAAATTTCCAAACTTGTGTGAAGGATATGATTCCACAATGGGGAATCCTCCTTTAGTTATATTAGACTTGTCCTATCAACATAAGTGTCTATTGGCACAACATGGCCGACCTCTCTAAATCACATTATAATTAATATTAACCAGATTAATTATCTTTTACATTTATTACTAAACACATTAAGGTGCGGCCGACCCGTACCCTTTACATAACAATTAGGGTTACATGTTGAAATACTTCTTATTTCAGCATACCACTTAGACTAAATTAGATTTCAGCCTCCTATAAGGATACAACAACCATACTACTGTTCTTTATGGACAAAAATACCCATAGACAAGTTCTGAAATAAAATAGCAGCGTAATACAATTATGAGCAACAGACAATAACCCACATTTGGCACAAAAATATGTGCATAAACACTTGAAAAAATACACAGAAAATATGGACAATTTTGAGGAGAAAGAATGTTTATTCAGCTCAAGGAAATTCAGAACTATTACATCAACAAACTGCATCAACCTTAACAACACAAACATTCACTTCTTTCAGACAAATTCCGCACTATACAAATAGTCCCAGACTGTATTTTCGAAGGACAACCATGATTGTACGGCCTGTACGGCCCAGGGAAACCAACAATTCTTCACACACAGTCACCACTTGCACAAAAAATCATGCCAAACAAAAACTATACGAAACAACATTAAAAACTCAACAAATATGCATAGAAATCCGTACCAATAAGCTGTAAACTTATAGCCTCGATTCTTGTGCTCTCCCTTTACTGTACGACCAACTTACATAGCTGTACGACCTCCTTTATTGCTGATGTACGAACTGTATCAATGGCTACAATGCTCCTTGGGTTGCATGCCAAACCTTCCTTGCTGTAGCTCTTCCTTGAGCCAACACTCTTCCTTGGGATACGTGCCCCTTCACCTTCCCTCTAGCTCTCCTCAAAAGTGCGCCCTCCTTCTCCTAATGAGCTTCCTTTAAGCAATTTTTAATTGTAACTCTTCTAACCCTTGATCTTCCTTAAGTGAATCTTCACTTACCCCTGAGATCAACGATCATGACTTAATCATTCGTTGAGGTCACGTAAGTTAGTAAAGTGACCCATAACATCATAAAGTCATTTTTACATTTCGAAATTAAAAGACTCAACTTTATAAAGTCACTAGGAGAAAATTTACTTGGTCACTTCCGCATGATGAGCGCTGCCAATGCAGAAGTACCTCCAAGCTACCAAATATCAACACTCCGTCTTAGAGAGAGAGGTACTTCTGGTATCACCACCAGAATCTGTCTCCATCTCATCAACTGCCATAACTGCTCCCTTTGTACTAGAAGTCTTTGCTCCCTCTGAATAAGAAGCCACTACTCCCACTGCACTGGAAGCCTCTGTTGCTACCTCTGTTGTACCACGAATTGACGACATGTGCCTAGGAGACTGCACACTCTTCTGAGCATCCATCTGTGTCGACTCATGCCTGCTGAGTCCTATGAAAGTCCCGGAAGAAGATTGAGTGCCATGTATCAACTCTCTCTCCCGTGCTACTTGCCAACTCTCCGACACAAAATCTGAGTCCAGAAATCCACTGGACCCCAACACAGGTTGACCCAACAACCTATACAACCTCTCATACCCGACACCAAGCATCACTCCTGTTTCTGGAGTAGCTCTCTCTGAATATAGAAATACCCGACCACAATAGAATGCCACTCCAAATCTATCAACCTCTAGAGATGAAACTGAGAGTAAGTTAACCATCATCTTTGGAACATACAATACTTTGACAACCTCCAGAAATCCTCCTGACTCTAGCTGAAATCTAACACTTCCAACCGCCTTCACTGCAAGTTATGGGTTGGTACCAACACCCACACAACAGTCTGAGTCTGTTTATGAAAGACTCAAGAACAATAACCTCATCCTTGTCATATGCCGAGAAGTTCCACTGTCCATGAACCACACTTCAATGTCCTCGAACACTAGGCAACCATTTTCCAAGGGACCGGTCATGAGAGAAAACTCCCTCTCATGTCTCTCAACAAACTCTGCAATCTCTGCTGATGCTGACACCTCTGGTTCTGACTTCTTCTCCTTCTTGTTCGGACACTGACTAGCATAGTGACCAGTCTTGTGACATGCAAAGCATCTCACCTTGCTCATGTCCTTCTTCTCATTTCTCTTTCCCACAAGAGCAACGTTCTTGTCATTTGCACCATCCACTGCCCTCTCCAAGGACCTCTCCTAGATCTCCTCTTGTGTAAAGTCATCCCACAATATGCTCTAGTCAGGGAGCTTCTCTCTCCTGACCACATACTTCATGAAAACCTCCCACTTCGTGGTGAAGCCTTTGAGGGCTATCCGCACCAACATTGAGTCTAGGCTTCCTTCACTTCACGAGATCTGACACAGGTACTAGCTCAATGGTATTCACAAACGACCACAACTAGTTCTCCTAGAGAACCCTTGTAATTCTAACCTTCCACTGCAGGTAGTTGGAGATCCCCTCCAACATATCTTCAAACTTGATGCTGGAAGTCATCTTTGTCCACCTGACAAAGAACCTTTTCTGCCTTTTTCAAGCAAATACACCAACAAATCACTTGATGTCCCAAGTGCCAAATGCTGCCCACTGAATGTCAGAGCACCTACTCTGATACCATGTTGAAATACATTTTATTTCAGCATACCACTTAGACTAAATTAGATTTCAGCCTCCTATAAAGATACAACAACCATACTACTATTCTTTATGGATAGAAATACCCGTAGACAAGTTCTGAAATTAAATAGTAGCATAATACAATTATGAATAACAGACAATAGCCCACATTTGGCACAAAAATCTGTGCATAAACACTTTAAAAAATACACAGAAAATATGGACAATTTTGAGGAGAAAGAATGTTTATTCAGCTCAAGGAAATTCAGAACTATTACATCAACAAACTGCATTAGCCTTAACAACACAAACATTCACTTCTTTCACACAAATTCTGCACTATACAAACAGTCCCAGATTGTATTTTCGAAGTACAACCATGACTGTATGGTCTCTACGGCCCAGGACAACCAACAATTCTTCACACACAGTCACCATTTTCATAGAAAATCGTGCCAAATGAAAACTATACGGAACAACAATAAAAACTCAACAAATATGCATAGAAATCCATGTCAATCTGCTGTAAACTTACAACCTCGATTTTTGTGCTCTCCCTTTACTGTACGACCAGCTTACACAGCTGTACAACCTCCTTTATTTTTGCTGTACGGACTGTATCAATGGATGCAATGCTCCTTGGGATGCATGCCAATCCCACTCCTTGGGATGCATGCCAAACCTTCCTTGTTGCAGCTCTTCCTTGAGCCAACATTCTTCCTTGGGATATGTGCCCCTTCACCTTCCCTCTAGCTCTCCTCAAAAGTGTGCCTTCCTTCTCCTAATGAGCTACCTTTAAGCAATTTCGAATTGTAACTCTTCTAACCCTTGATCTCCCTTAAGTGACTCTTCACTTACCCCTGAGATCAACTGTCATGACTTAATCATTCGTTGAGGTCACTTAAGTTAATAAAGTGACCCATAACATCATAAAGTCACTTTTACATTTCAAAATTAAAAGACTCAACTTTATAAAATCACTTTATAAAGTCACTAGGAGAAAATTTACTTGGTCACTTCCACATGTTGAGCGCTGCCAATGCAGAAGTACCTCCAAGCTACCAAATCTCAACATTATAGGCAGGTCTGATTCTTGAACAATATATAGCAAGGGATCTGATACACCCACTAGTGATCATCCACCAGGGGCACATCCATAGGATGTCATATCTCTGGCTCACTGCATTACACAAAAGAACCACATCTTCACACGTTCACCTGTGCTCGTCCACAAGAACGTCCACTCTACAGATCTTCTTTCCCACTGCCTCACACAGGATAATCATCTGGAGTTTTCTCGTCCACTCTGCTGCTCAGAGGAGGCTAATACATCATCTACATTTCTGTTCACATGACGATGCACTCAACACTTTGGGATTTCACACGTTTACCTTGTGCTCAGCCACATGCACATCTAACTCAACAAATTGCCTTTCCCATTGGATAATCATCTGGAGTTCTTCTCAACTCTCTGAATGGAGGAGGTCATCTCTACGTTCCAACTTTGTCTCAGGCAGGAACCGCATACCCTTCTTAGGGGATTTCTCTCAGGTTTGTAAGTTGAGAGAAAGACTCACATAGTTGCAATGATCCACATCTCACAAGTTTGTAAGATAGAGAATGTCTCACATAGATGCAATCATCAATACTCCCTCTCATCTAGGGAGGCATTTTCCACCAGGCCAAGTCTCTCACAGAAATACTCAAACTTTGTCTTGGCAAGTGGTTTAGTGAAGATATCTGCAATTTGTTCATGAGTAGAAAGATACTGCACGTGTACTGTCTTTCTCTGCACCATGTCTTTGATATAGTGATACTTGATTTCAATGTGTTTCGATTTTTCATGAAACACTGGGTTCTCGGAGAGCTTTACACAACTATGGTTGTTAGAATGAATAGTAGTCAGATCCATCTCATGATCGAACAAGTTAGTCAAAAGTTTGCGAAGCCATACAACTTCATGAAATTCCATGCTTAGTGAAATGTAATCTTCCTTTGTTGTACTTAAATCCACAGAGCTTTGTTTTCTGCTACACCAGGAAACCATGGCTGATCCTAAGGTGAAGCAACAACCCGAGTTGCTATTTCTGTCTATTGCACTTCCTGCCCAATCTGCATTGGCATATCCTTGCAATATTAAGTCCACATTGGTTGCATATCTCAGGCCATAACCAATTGTGCCTTGTAAGTATCTCAATATGTGTTTTGCAGCTATCCAATGTGTATGTTTTGGTTGGCTCATAAACTGGCTAAGCACATTCACTGCATAGCAAATGTCTATTCCAGTGTTAACCAGATACATCAAAGATCCAATTAGCTGTTGATATAAATGTGGATCTACATTTCCTGAACCAATGTCACTCATTTTCTTTAAATCCATTACCATTGGAGTAGGCATGGATTTGCATTTTGTCATACTGAAATTTTTCAGTATCTCCATAGTATATTTTCCTTGACTTAGGAAAATCTCATCTATTCTCTGCCATACTTCTAATCCCAATAAATAATGCATCAGGCCCAAATCCTTCATTTCAAATTTGGCAGTCAATGCTTGCTTGCATTCAACAATGAGTCTCTCTGAACCGATGAGGAAAAGATCATCCACATATAAGACCAAAATCAGACACTCATTTACATCAATGTGATAATACAAGTTTGGATCAACTATACTTTTGTTAAAACCCAAACTCATTAGAAATCCATCCATTTTCTCGTACCAAGCATGTGGTGCTTGTTTTAGACCATATAGGGCTTTCTTCAACTTGCATACATGAGATTTTTCGTTGTGTACCACGAAACCTTCTGTCTTCTCAATATAAAATTCTTCCTCAATTTCACCATTGATAAAGGATGTCTTTACGTCCATCTAATGTAACTTCCAACCCATGGAAGCAACTAGTGCAATGATAGATCGGATGGAGGTGTATCTGGCTACATGTGCAAAAGTCTCATCATAGTCAAATCCCTCTATTTGTGAAAACCCTTTGGCCACAAATATTGCTTTGTATTTTTCAATGCTTCCATCAGTATCATGTTTGATTTTGTAAATCCATTTGGAAGTCACTACGGACTTTCCCTCTGGTCTTGGAACAACATCCCATACATCATTTTTTAATATAGATTGGTATTCTTCAGTCATGGCATATTTCCATACTTGTTCACCTGAGGCTTCTTCATGACAAGTTGGCTCTGATTCAATAATGTGGGTCATGGCTGAAAGGTAGCTTGAGAATCTCTTTGGTCTCTTTCTTTCTCTGGTTGCTCCTTGTGGGGATTTATGCCCTTCTGCTTCTTATAAAGTTTTTTCGGGCTCAAGAAGGTTTTTTATGTCCAACTGTGATGTCTCTGGGTATGTTTCTTAGGGAAAATGAATCTATTGGAGCAGCTGGATCAACTGGAGCTATTGGCTCATCTGGAATAATATCTGTCTCCCTTTGAACTGCTGAAGGGGGAGAAGGTATTGTTTCACTATCAATTTCCATTTGAGCTTCTTTGGATTTCTAGAAGGCTACTTCTTCAAAAGTAACATCTCTGCTTACTTTAATTTGTCTCTATCCTGGGATGTAGATTCAATATGCTTTTGAGGATTCACTGTATCCTACAAATGTACCCTTTCTTCCTAAAGGTTCTAGTTTGGATCTCATTTCTTTGGGCGCATGAAGGTATACAGGAAATCCAAATATTTTGAAGTGTCCGATCTTAGTCTTCACTTTGGTGAATGCTTCTTCTGGAGTAATGTTCTTCAGGATCTGATGAGGACTACGGTTTTGAACATAAACTGCTGTCATACATGCTTATGTCCATAGAGTCATAGGTAGACTCTGATCATGTATCGTTGCTTTAGTTGCCTCAATGATAATTTTGTTTTTTCTTTCAACAACCCCATTTTGTTGAGGGTTGTAAGGAACTGTGAACTCCCTCTTGATTCCTGCTTCAATACAAAAACTGTTGAATTCTTTTGAGGTGTATTCTCCTCCATTGTCTGATCTTGATGTTTTGATTTTTCTTTCGGTCAGGGTTTCAATCTGAGCTTTGAATTTTTGAAACTTTGCAACGACTCCATCCTTGTTCTTCAGAAATTAAATCCAAGTTTTTTTGGAGTGATGATATATGAAGAGTACATAGTATAAGTACCCATTTAAGGATGCAACAATCATTGGCCCACATACATATGGATGTATCAAGTCCAAGATTTCCTTGGATCTGTTGTCACTGCTAGGAAAGGATCCTCTAACACTTTTTCCAAGGGCACAACCTTTGCAAACACCTTTATGATGAATCTGGATCTCTGGTAGACTTGTTACCATTTTCCCTAGCGCTGGAAGAGCTCTATAATGAATGTGAGCAAGTCTTCTATGCCATAACTCACTCAAGATTATAATGTCATGTAATAAGGATTGAACTGGTTTGATGGTCAATTTGTACAAGCTGTTTTCTCTAACACAAAGTACTTTTGAAGAGATTATATGAGAGTTTTTGTGCCATGCAATAACTCTTCCTTCTGAGAAAGTAATTTTGTAACTTTTGTCTTCCAAGGCCGAAATAGAGACAAGGTTTCTCTTCATCCTGGGTACATATAGAACTTCCTCTAGTTTAAGCTGCATATCTGAATCTAATTGAAAGGTAGAAGTTCCAACTCCTCTCACATTATATCTGGCATCATCTCCAATAACAACATGTAGATGTGTCTCTTTCTCAACGAAGTGTGTTAGATGATTTCTAATACCGGTCATGTGCCTGGAGGCACCACTGTCAATTAGCCAAGTATTATCATTGATAGGAACCATACCTGAGAGTGATGATATGTTGATGTCTTGATTTCTTTGAGATATTGTCTTCCTGGAGCTGAGCTTGTTTGAACCATCAAGCTTGCTTCCCATCATGATTTTGCTCATCTTCACAAACCCTTGTTAACTAGGCTAGAAAACCTAATGGCTAGGCTAGGCTATCACTTTTAGGTTTTGTTGGGCTTATGACTGCCAACAATAATACTTGAGAAATATGATAGCCCTGGTAAGCTGAAGAGATTCTTCAAGAAGTTGCATAAGTACAATTCTGTTTTTTTCTATAGAATGTGGCGAAACCCTAGAAACCCTTATAGCCAAAAAATAAAAATGCCCGGAAATGAAATCTAAGACTTGCTGGAGGTGTGCTGGAGGAGGTCGTACACTTATATGTTGTTTTTATCCCCAACGTCCAAGTTTTGAGTGCTGAAAACTCTCAAAAGAAGAGGCCGTACAACATTTCTAGAAACCCTAGGAGGGCCGTATAGTTTCTGCAGATGTGTGAGAGAAAGGCTAGAAAATTCTTGTGCAATGGGATCTTCAAGACCTATGCTCTGATAACATGTTTATTTTTCAATAGATAAGGTTAAGCATGTAGTTCTTTTCAATTTGTCTTAACCATGAACAATTATGTTGCAACATCCAAGATCACAAGAAGAAACACCATGCACAAGAACATAAGAAGTATCATGGGAAACCCTTCTCAACAAGGGAAGAAAACCCAACCAAATCCTTTGCTATAATATTCAAGAGAAAGACCTTCACCACCAAAACACTTATCACATAAGAGAGTGCTTAAACTCCAGAATTCTAGCGCCCAAGAGAGGTGCGTACCTTTTCCTAAGAGAATGTACTTGCTGAAATTTCCAAACTTGTGTGAAGGATATGATTCCACAATGGAGAATTCTCCTTTACTTATATTATACTTGTCCTATCAACAAAAATGTCTATTGGCACAACAAGGCCCACCTCTCTAAGTCACATTATAATTAATATTAACCAGATTATTTATCGTCTAAACACATTAAGGTGGGGTCGACTTGTACCCTTTACATAACAATTAGGGTTATAGGCAGGTCTGACACTTGAAAAATATATAGCAAGGGATATGATACACCCACTAGTGCTCATCCACCAGGGGCACATCCATAGGATGTGATATCTATGGCTCACTGCATTACACAGAAGAACCATATCTTCACACGTTCACCTATGCTCGTCCACAGGTACGTCTAGTCTACAAATCTTCTTTTCCACTGCCTCACACAGGAGAATCATCGGGAGTTTTCTCGTCAAATATGCTGCTCAGAGGAGGCTAATACACCATCTACATTTATGTTCACATGACCATGCACCCAACACTTTGGGATTTCACACGTTCACCTTGTGCTCGACCACATGCACGTCTAACTCAACATATCTCCTTTCCCATTGGATAATCATCTGGAGTTCTTCTGAACTCTCTGAATGGAGGAGTTCATCTCTATGTTCCAGCTCTATCTTAGGCAAGAACCACATACCCTTCTTAGGGGATTTCTCTTAGGTTTGTAAGCTGAGAGAAAGAATCACATAGCTGCAATGATCCACATATCACATGTTTGTAAGCTGGAGAATGTCTCACATAACTGCAATCATCAACATTAAACACCGCCGAAAAATAGAATTGACACCACAACGATAAAGTGTATCGCTAATAATGATGTATTGGCGAGTTTGGTATCAAAGAAGACACCGTTTAATACTAGAGATATAAAGCCGAAAGGTTTGGGGTTGGATATGGATGATAATATCTTCGTACCACATATTAGAAGAGCTGATCAGAAAAATAGATTCACCAGGAATCAATTCTTCTGTCAAACTCTTAGATACAGAGGAGGGAAGGTCACAAATTATCTCAGCAAAGACCAAATATTTCTTAGATTTGGATTTTTCGAATTCCAAATCAAACTCTTGTAGGATGAAAATCCGTTTTGAGTATTTTCCCCCAAGCACTTGTCTAGTCAATATATTTTGCATGGGGTTACAATAAAAAATAATGGTGCTTTTGCGTAGTAAGATGTAGTGATGAAAACATTGGACATTGTGAACAACAACCAATGCCAATTTATCCACATGTGAATATTTGATTTCATTATGAGACAAACTCTTATTCAAATAATATACCACATGTTCATCATTCGAATCGTCCTCTTGTATGAACACCGTAGCAATGGTACTATTAGAAGCAACAATGTATAAAAAATAATCGCGACTATAGCCCGAGGGATGTAACAATGACGTATTAGTCAATGTGTGCTTTAGAGCATGAAATGTTGTTTGAGTAGTGTCGTCCCAAACAAAGGGAACCCTTTCATAAGAAGTCGGATAAAACCCTTGGTTAGTTCCACGTATTTAGGAATAAATCGACATAAAAAGTTTTCCTTCCATTGCAAACTTTGGAGTTGGAAAAGAGTCGAAGGAGGAGGTAAGTTCAATATGGCCTCAATATTCAAGGGATCAACATGGATCCCTTGCTTGGACAAGATAAAACCAAAGAGTCGTCTCGATTCCACACAAAATACACATTTATGTGGATTTAAGCAGATATTGTAAAAACAACATCTAAGAAAAATAGATTGAAGATGTGCAGGATGATCCTGACGCTGCATGGAATGTGAAGGTAAGTCATCAAGATATGGTTGTAAAATATGCTTAATATCATGGAAAGCGTAAGACATAGCCCGTTGAAAAGTTGCACTGACATTTTTGAGTCCAAAAGGGAGTTTTTTATAGGCAAAGGTACCCCAAGGACAAATGAAAACAGTTTTGTGTTGATCCGATTAGAGTATGTTAATTTGATTATATCGGGAGAAACCATCCATAAATGAGAATATTTCCCTTCCAGCACAATCATCAACACTCTGGTCAACAAAATGGGTTGGGTAGTTATCTTTAGGATAAGCCCTATTGATATCCCTATAATCAATACAAATGCAGATTGTACCTTGTTTCTTATTGACATGAACAATATTGGAAACCAAATCAGTAAGAGGTATAGGGATAAATAAAACTAGCTTTAAGAATTTTTTCAACTTCCATTTTAATAACAACAACTTTTCGTGGATGTACAGGGAGAATCCTTTGTCGAAAAAATTTGGCTTCATGATAAGTCTTAATTTCATGAATAAGAATATTTGGGTCAATTCCAGGCATTTCTTTGTAAGACCAAGAAAGATATCGCAGAATTATTTGAATAGGGCTATGCAAGTTTGTATTTCATCATGAGAACAAGAGGCACCTATATGAATATTTTCCACGATTCCAGGTTTGACTGAGATATCTATTGATATGGTAGCAGATATGGTTTCCAAATTCCCCTCACATAAAACATCATCATGATAATTTGTAAGTATCTCAGGTAATACAGGAGTGTCGGGATGAGTCTCAATAGCCTCGGGCTTAAAGAAGAAAGAGGAACGATGATGACTATCATCCCAAAGAGTTTCTTCCAAAGAGATGACCTATATGATACTCTCATCCGTGGGAAACGTATTGTCAAAAGGATCTGGAGAGGACATAGAAATAATCCAATAAGAGTGAGAGTACTCATCGAATATGTGACTCATAGGGTCACTAGTGTCTGAAGTAGTCACAAAGGTAGATTGGATTGTTTGATAAACGATTTTAATCGGACTAAGTGGAATTCTATCGCCGTAACTGTCGTATTCAAAGGGACTGGGTACTACCTAAGGATCATATGAGTCAACATATTTATTAGTATCAGTTGAAATCATGTTGAATTGGATGACAACAAGAGGAATGTCAGGTGGTGGGAGTGAAAAATTTCTCATCATAGATGAGTCTTTCAAAAGACCCACTCCAACATCCTCATATGAAGATGGGGTTTTATCAATAAAAGGAACACTACCAATGCGTGAATCAGAATTAAAGTAAGTGAGTTGGTCTACCGTGACTATTTTTTCTCGATGAGGGAAACGTAGTACACGAAACAAATTAGAAACTACGACAGACATGGCATAAATCCAACTACGTCCTAGCACATGATTATAATCGAGTGATGCATCGACAAATTCTACTTCAATAGTGACTGTCTTACCTTCTAACTCAATTGGTAATGCAGTAAGTACTCCAAACAGTTTAAATCCTCTATCATCAAAATATTTTAATGTATTAGGTGATTGGTTGATCGACGAAGAACCGATAACTTTCCAACAGTTAAGAGACATCACACAGGTCGAGGATCCTTCCTCTATAACAATATGAAAAATAGTCTTTTCTCGCACAATGATTTGAATTTGAAATGCAAGTTGGTGAGCGAGTTGTGGAAGATGAGTTTCCAAGTCAAAGGCTATCATATTCACGTCACTAGGGTCAATTCCACCAATGGATGACAACAATTCTCTTCGTTGCGCATGGAAAGTTTCAAGAACTTCGAGGGTTGACATCGCAGAAGGAGATTGAGCTAAATCTTCTACAATACTATAGTTTTGAGCAGCTCGAGCATGCAGATTAAAAGATGAACTATGAACAACACCTTTTGGGGGTGGTTTAATCACTGTGTCTGAACTTGGTCGATCAATCTATGGAGGACTATCAGGTGGTGGGGTAGACATAGAAGGCTGCTCAACAACACTTCCATTCGAGGAAGGATAATATTTGTCTAGTGTTGTGAGTGAAACCTATTTATCTTTATCTGTTGCACACATAAGTACATAAGAGATTCCTGACACAGAGGGTTGTTCTGAAGTAACCATTTGATTTTGCTGAGATGGAAAATGATTGGTCAATACATCGGGTGCAGTTGAAGTTCCTTTAAGGAAACAATTTACATCGACACAACGTATAAAATATTTAGTGTAATGATCATCATCGCAAATGAGACAAGGATATTTAGGTTTACATTTTTCCTTATTGTCAACAGGTGGAATTTTCGGTTTGTCTTGTGGTTGGGCAATTTGTTTTGTTTTTCCTTTTCCTTTTTTCTTATTTCTAGTTTTAGCGGTTGGTGTAGATTGAACCACATTCACTTCTGAAGTGTTACTAGAAGGAGTGGTAGGAGGTGTAGTATTGGGAGTAGTCATAGTGGTGGGATTTGTCTTGGATTTGGGAGTGGTGGTATAAGTCTTACTTTTATTCTCTTGATTAATAGAACCAATCACACCATCAACAACATGATATTCCACATGAGGTGTTGGGTTTGGATTTGTCGATGAACGAGGAGCGTGAGGAATCATATCGTATAATGTGCCAATCCGGGAATATACCAAATCAAGATACTGGGCACGACTAATGGCTTGTTCTTTAATAACTACTCCTCCCATAACAACATCTCGAGCGATGGGTCCTAGAAGAGAGTTAGTGAACCATTCAACTAACAATTGATCATGAATGTGAGCTTTGATTAATCATCTTCATCATCTCCACTCATGAATATGATCGGAAATATGAGTAGAGGTGGTTTGTCGAAGTGAATTTAAAAGCTCAGTACTTGTTTCATATTGAATAGGTAGTTGAAAATGTGTGAGGAAGGCCATGGCTAACGAATTAAAGTCATGAAAGAATCCTCCAAGTAATTAAATATACCACTTAGCTTCGATTCCTATAAGAGTTTTTTGAAAAATATGCAAGCGTATATAATCATCCATCAATGAGTTCGATGAACATCAAAGATGGAAAGTAATAACATTATTATTAGGATCATCTCCCAGTTTACCATCGAACTTCAGAATATCCGAGGGTAATTTGGCAGGAATAACTGGCCAAAAAGGAGAGTGTGCGATGGGATCATTCATTAATTGAGACAAGTCGGGTAAATCCAAAGTGGCTAAAAAGGGAAATTGCCGATTAACTTCAGGATACTGGTAATTTTGAGGAGGAAGTCTTGTCAGAATTCTATTATGACCATACACAACTTGTAAAGGTGCATTATATATTGATCCTATTGCAGGTTGTTGTTGGGGGTTTTGGGACATATAAGAAGGTTTAACTTGTGTTGGACACATTGAAAACACTGAGGGGGGAGGGGGGTGTGAATCAGTGTAGGGCTCTTTTCACACTTATTTTCAAAACACCTTAGTTAGAAATCACCATTTACTCATTATTCACTACTTTAACTAGTAAACATATCTCAACAACAAACATCATCAATAAACCATCTCCATAAAGAACACAAGGAACGCAAGATATATGTATAAGTTTATTTTGCATTACGAACTACAATCCTTGGGGTTTTTCAACATTAAATGAAATAAGAACCAACTCAAAGAGAGCACCAAATCTCAATGCAAGACCCAAACTGCATATCTTAGCACCAACTGAGAAGAGGAATCCAATCCTCAAGTACAAGACCCAACTTGTAGACATAAAACAATATGTCAAATTGTACCAATAGTCTATACCAAGACAAGTGCATCAACTATGCACAACACAACATGTCACAAAAACCTGTCACCTCAACCTCTCTCATCAATATCATCATCCAAATCTGATCTACTCACAAAGATCAATAATCAAGTCAACTCTCAACCATATGCACAATATCACCAAGTTAACCTACAAGATACCTATAGAAATACACCATACTCTCCATAAACCAAATACCATAAACCCTTACACAAGACCATGTGCCAAAACCATACCTTTAATCCTGTAACAATCATCAATACCTATACCATACCATGCAAAAATTGGAACAATTCTAGTATGCAAATCTGATGTGGTTACCGAACTGCCAACTTTCTGCAACTGTCAAATCTATTGCCGCGATTTTATACTACACTTTTTCTGCCGCTATTTTTCTGCCGTAAATCTTCTCTATCAATAATACCTCCCAAATAATCTTTCACAAATGGATATTAAATATTCTCAAATATCATGCACATAAGAGACCCTTTCTCTCTTATTTATACTTCTCCAAGTAGCTTCCTCAAGGGGTTATCTTCTAACCAAGTTACCCAACTTCCTTCTTTTGGGGCTAACCCACTTCTAACCACTTTTTCCACTTACAACCACTTTATCCACAAATAGTAAACTCTCCACTTCTATTTGCAACTAATTTATTTTTAATTTTTTTCTTGTTGCACCACTTAACCCATGACTAACCACTTTGACTATTCAATCTTCTCATCATAACTACTTTACCCTAATTACCAAACTCACAACTTCTTGTTGCAACTAATTTATTTTTAATTATTTTCTTAATACAACAACTATACCCATGATTAACTCCTAGTTACCATCAATTTGACTAGTACACTTCTTCTAGGAGCTTCTATAATAATTTGACTTCTTTGACTTTCTAGGGGCTTCTAGATAACTCACGAGGGTTCTCCAACTTCACATGGCCATAACTCTCTAACCGTCAGGAGTTATGTGGCATTCCACATATCACTAGAAACGACATGACATATACTATCCATATGGAATAATTTCTCCTGCAAATTCACTCATATTCATTAAATTATTCCTAAATCAAACTTGGGTTACCTAACCACACTGTTGGGCTACTCAACCACCTAAGAATTTGGAATTCACAAAGCATCTTCCCGTGAGGGCTTTCACCACAAGGGGAAAAATTTGAGAACTTTATGCAAGAGAGTATTCCCATGAGGGCTTTCACCATAAGGGGACCACTTTGGAGTTTATCCATTTGGTTCTTTCTATCAACCATGACGTGACATCAATGATACAACTCCCTTTAATATCAACACATCATTATGACACCACTTGAAATCAACCATTTTTACAACAATTACATCAATGACCATATGACCAATAATAAATATATCAATGATACAAACACATTACTATGACAATACTTGACATTAACCCTTTGACATCAATGACAACATAGAACAACAATCTCCCCCTTTGGCATTGATGGCAACACCAACATTAATTTCAATACCAATCATTGATGGAAACACTTGGACATGGAAATGATCATGCTCCCTCTATGATCATCGCTTCTCATCAATGTTCATTTAGCCACATCAATGTGACTATCTCTCCCCCTTTGACATTAATGGAAAATGGTAGTTCTCTTTTTGGAGATGCTCCCCCTGTCTGAACTCTCCTTAGGGATGATCCCTCTCTCTGGATGCGTTTGAACTTCCTCTAAATAATCTCTCCCCTTTTGAACAAGGGATATCACTTTGATGCAATGATGGAGACATATTGCTCATGCTCCCCCTGTGACCATCTCTACCCCTATAAACATGCCTCTGTTCTCTCTCTCTCAAGCATCTAACTCTCTATCCTACATCTGATGAATCTCTCCTCTTGTAATCATGGGAAGAAGAATAAATCCCCCTGTGGGTATGTCTCTGATGTAGCCGCACCCTCTGCCTCGACAAAGACCTCTACGCTGACCTCCCAGTCTTAAGGATCGTTCTAATTCTAACTTCGAGCTGGAATAGATCCTTCGATTCTCCACTGGAATCTCCCTTAAAATTGACCCATAGGTATTTTTTGTTCCCCTCCGCCTCTTGGCCCGATCACTGTTCTCTTCACGACAGAAAAATAGAAAATCGGGTTTCGGGGTTTCAAAACTCCCGATGTCACAACCTTTTGTTTCCCGATTTCTCGATCTCCGCTATCCCGATATGCTCTAACTTTAGTTATCCCTCTGGGCTAGGCTCGTGGTCCACACGACCTCCTTTTATATGACCGTGATCCTATCACCTTTTGAGATTTTGGGGTTTCTGATGTCGAAATGTATGTGAACTCTTATCCTTTGAATCCCCGATTCTTCGATTCCTGATATGACGTCACTAGGAACCCCCCTTTGACTTATACTCAATCAATTACCATGATCATCTACTAAACCAGCGACTCCGGATCTCCTTCGGGACTTCGGGGTTTCAACCGCCAAAATACAATTGTCCTCAGGACTCTCGATCTCTCGAATCCTGATTTCCCGATGTGACTTCCCTTTTTCGGGACTTTCCCTAAAAGTCGCGATCGTTGCCACGCGTCCTCAAGGATGGAAGGTCCTCGTCTGCTTCGGGGTTTTCACCGTGGAAATTCTCGATTCCTCGTTATGACGAGATGACGTCAGCTAGGCCCCCTAACGGAGCTTTCCTCCTTTCGGGATTTCGGACTTCACAATTCTGAAATGCAAGTGTTTCCTGTCTTCAGGATCCGCAAAACGATGAATCCCGATATGCCGATGGATGGTTTTCTTTTCGGGAAATTTCCTGAATGCTTAGATCTCCACCACGCGTCCTCCTATGATGGACGGTTCTGATCGCTTCTCGCAGTTTCAGAGTTTTCGATGCTGAAATGCTCCGACTTCTTGTCCTCGGAACTCCTGAAATGTCGATGGACTCTTGATTATCTCCACCTGTCTCAATAAATGGATGGTCCAGATTCAGTCTCGGGATTTCGTGACTTGCGATTCCCTGATGTCTTAGTCCCTTGTCAAATTAAAACCCTGGTAACCGATATACCGATGGGTGATTGATCTCCACCACGTGTCCCTTCAAGATGGACGGTCCAGATTTGTATCGGGGTTTTCACTATGGATTTACCTGATCTCTTGTCCACGGGATTTTCGATATCCCGAACCTCGACGCCTCGATATCCCGACACCTTTCGGGACTTTTTCTCAGCTTGAGAGGGTTTAAACCCTGTGCAACTCCTGTTGGATCAGACGACTGACGGGTAACTAGGTGAGGATCCAACGGCTCACGATTTCCTGAGCTTGAACTCCGGACGCAACCGTAACCTCCTTGCTCCTTTATCAGATTGGACGACTGGAGGGATTTCACTAACCCTCTTCACAGGATTCTGACCGTCCGTTTCTTCCCCCTTGACGATTTCTGCAAAGTGAACCAAGGTTTCTCTCCTCGGATTTATCCACTTGCGACACAAAACTTCGATGCCTTTGATAGTTCCAAAGGCTTTATCCTTCCTGAGCTTTCTCATGACCACTTTGAGTCTTAAATAAGACCCTTGCACACACTCCTTGCGGCAACCTCCAAACACTTGAAGTGTTAAATGCTCTTCGACCTTGTGCACGCCCTGCAACAATGGTCTCTCAATAGCTTCTCAGGTTTCAATCTATGGATTTAAGCTTGGTCTGTGCACACCTTGCACGACTTCTGTGCCCGACTGCACCTCTTGTGTGAATATGAAAACAAATGCTATCTCTCCTAAGCTTTCAGAGATGAACCCCTGCATCTTTTGTCAATGCACTCCTTGCGGACAATTCAACTGCACTCCTTACAGGAACTCTTTCTCAGATCGAGAAACAATTGAAACTCATTTCATTTCCCTTTCCTCTCAGATTTCAAACATTCAACAAGAAATCATTCATACATAGCATCAAAGCAATTGCATGACAGAAAGAGTAAAAGATTCATGAGCATAACATTTAAAGATGCATACACAGAGAATATATGAACACCATGAATCTGAATCACAACTTCTTTGTATTAATTCAGAACTTCTATACATGGAGTCTGCTACACAACTCTCTGCTTCTCATCTATGCTCTCCTCTCCTTCTATTCTTCTATATTACCATTACACAATGAGGGTGTCTATATCTGGTTTCCCTCCACTCCTAAAAACTATCTAATCAGAGAATTCAAAGCTACCTACTAACATAAATGCTTTCTACCTACTATGGGCGAGAGCGGATCGCTCAAGGTCCTCTACAATATATAAGTACGCCTCTCCTTAACTATCACATTTAAGTTTGGCACATCCAATCTTCAAAAGTTTTAAACCATTTATCATGTGCTCAAAATGTGTTGCACTTGGCCCACGCTCGCTTGACGTTGGCGATGCTCCTGCATCATACTCCCTCGCTTGAAAATTTTCATGGGATCCTGTCCACGAGCTCTTGCACGGTCTGTCCATGCTTCTGAATCTCTGTTTCATTTTCCCAGCTGGCATCTTCAACTGGATGTCCCTTCCATTTGACCAAGTATTCAAATTATCGTTTCCTCCTGGTTTGCTGGCCAACTCTTTTGTCTAGTATGCTTTCCATCTGTGGCTTTTATGCAACAAACATCTGCTTTTTCCACTGAACCTCTGACTGTTCATCGTTTGTTCCTGCTTCCTCAGTTTTGTATGGGTACAAATCTGCGACATTGAATATCGGAGAAATTCCGATCCCATTGGGTAATTCAATCTCATAAGCATTTGCCCCAAACTTCTTCAAGACCCTACATGGTCCGATTTTCTTCATCTTCATCTTATTATATGTTCCCTTCGGGAGCCTTTCCTTTCTCAGATGTGCCAGAATCAAGTCACCAACTTTGAATTGAAGTTGTCTTCTGTGCTGGTCTACCCTGCATTTATACTCCTGGCTTGAATTCTGCAATCGCTCCTTCACCTGGCTGTGAAGTTCCTTCATCGTCTTTGCAAAATCTTCTGCACTAGCACTCCTAGTTGCAGTCTGTTCTGAATCTCTCAGTTCATAAATTCCTCTCGGCTGCATGCCATAAACAATCTGAAATGGACTCTGCCTTGTGCTCCTATTAACTGAGTCGTTATAAGCAAATTCTACCTGTGGTAATATGTTGTTCCACTGGCTGTGGTGTTCTGTCACCAAGCTCCTCAGTAAGTCTCCCAGACTTCTGTTTACCACCTCTGTTTGTCCATCCGTTTGAGGATGATAAGCTAAACTAAACGACAAGTTAGTTCCCATCTTCTTCCATAAGGTCCTCCAGAAGTGTCCTACGAACTTCGTATCTCTATCTGAAACTATGCTTCTTGGTAAGCCATGAAGTCGAATGACTTCTTTGAAAAATAGGTTCGCAATGTGAGTTGCATCATTGGTCTTTTGACATGGAATGAAATGTGCCATTTTAGAAAATCTATCCACCACCACAAAGATTGAGTCAAAACCTCTTTGTGTTCTTGGCAAACCCAATATAAAATCCATGCTGACTGCATCCCACGACCTCTCAGGTATGGGCAATGGTTGATAAAATCCTGCATTCTGTCTCTTTCCTTTCGAATGTTAGAAAATTATGCATCTGTCCACAAATCTTTTGACATCCGCTCGCATTCCCGACCAAAAATATGACTCATTCAGCTTTGCAAATGTTTTGTCGTGACCAAAGTGTCCTGCTAGTCCTCCATTGTGTTTCTCCTTCAGCAGATTCTCCCTCATGGAGCATTTCGGAATACAAAGTTGATTACCTTTAAACAGTAATCCTTGTTGGATCATGTATTTTGCCCATTTGCTTTTATCTCTGAGAACTGGATTCTCAGCTGCTTCATATGCCTCCTTAAAATCTGGATCACCTGCGTACATGTCCCTGAGATCATCAAAACCCAATGTTTTGACCTTAAACTCTTGCAATAGCAAACACTTCCTGCTCAAAGCATCAACAACTTTGTTAGCAGTACCAGAAATATGTTTAATCACAAAAGTGAAATTCTGCATATATTCAACCCATTTAACATGTCTCTGATTCAACTTTTCCTGTTGAGTCACAAACTGCAATACATGATTGTCACTGTATAAGACAAACTATTTGGGAATTAAATAATGCCTCCATTTCTTCAATGCCTGGATGATAGCATAGAATTCCTTGTCATATGTGGAGTACTTCACCTTCACTTCATTCAGCTTCTCACTGAAGTATGCTATCGGCCTGTCCTCTTGACTCAGGACTGCCCCTATTACAAATCCACTTGCATCGCATTTTACCTGAAATGTCTTTTTGAAATCCGACAACACCAAGATTGGTTGTTCCGTAATCTTCCTCTTCAACAGATTAAAACTCTTCTCAGCCTCTTCTGTCCAGTGAAAAGATTTGTGTCTTTTCTTCACTGTGTCCATCATCGGTGCACTAATTCCACTGAAATTCCTGATGAACTTTCGGTAGAAACTAGCTAATCCGTGAAAACTTCTCACCTCAAATATGTTCTTCGGTGATGGCCAATTCTTAATTACCTCCACCTTATCTGGATCCATCCTCAATTTGTCTGCAGAAATAAAAAATCCCAAGTAAATGAGCTATGTCTTCATGAACGAGGATTTCTTCATGTTTATCAACAACTTCTCCTGTTGTAATTTCTGCATTACTGTAGCCAAATGCTTCAGATATTCTGCCTTTGTTTTACTGAAAATCAGTATGTCATCCAGATACATAATGAAAAATTTCCCTATGAATTCTTTCAGGACTTCGTTCATCAACCTCATAAAGGTACTTGGCGCATTTGTTAAGCCAAATGGCATAACAAGCCATTCATACAACCCTTAGTTAGTCTTGAACGCTGTTTTCCACTCATCACCTTCTCTCATGCGAATCTAGTGATAACCACTTTTCAAATCAATCTTTGAAATTTTTTTTTCTCCACTTAAGCAATCCATCAGGTCATCCATCCTTGGAAATGGAAATCTGTACCTGATGGTTATCTTGTTAATGGATCTCGAATCAGTACACATTCTCCAGCCTCCGTCTTTCTTTGGACTGAGTACTGTTGGAACAACACATGGGCTCAAGCTTTCTCTAACCAACCCTTTGTCCAACAAATCCTGGACTTGTCTTTTGACCTCTTCATTCTCCTGCGACGTTAATCTGTACGCTGCTTTATTTGGCAAACTGGCTCTAGGTATGAGATCAATATGATGACTCACACTTCTGATTGGTGGCAACGAACAAGGTAGTTCATCCACTATTATGTCAGCGAACTCTTCCAACAGTTCTTGAACTTCTTTTGGTAAATCGTCCACTCTTGTGCCGGTTAAAACAATTCTTGGTTTCTTGACCACAATGAATTGTGGTTCCTCCTTCTTCTTGACCTCATTAAGGAGTTCCTTCCCACTCATGAGAAGTACAGTGTTACTTACTTCAGGTTTCACTCCCTTATATTTGATTGGAAGCAACATATGAGTTCTTCCATTCTTCTCTAGGGTGTATGTGTTCATTCTCCCATCATGAATCACATTCCTGTCATATTTCCATGGTCTACCCAACAATAGATGACAAACATCCATAGGAATAACATCACATAATATCTTATCATTATATCCTCCTATCTTAAATTCAATTAAACATTGTTTAGTGACAATTACCTGATGTCCCTTTTGTAACCATGAAACTCTATATGGACTCGGATGTTCACTCGTCTCCAACTCCAACTTTTCTACCATCTCTGATGAAACGAGATTATCTGTGCTACCACTGTCCACAATAACCTTGCATACCCTGTCCTTGGTTTTGCAAGTAGTCCGAAAAAGTCTATTTCTTTGGGTTGAATTCTCCACCTCCTTCTCTGGTGTCAAAAGAACCTTTCGCATCATCAACGATATTTCGCCTTCAACATCTTCTACCTCAACATCTCGCCTTTGTGCTTCGGCGATGTGAGTCTCTCCATCCTCTTTCTTTTTATCTGTACATTCATAAGATTTGTGTCCATTCTTTCCACACGTGAAGCATTTTATCACTCCACCTCTTCCTCTTCCTCTACCTCTGGTATGAGGAAAAGTATTATTATTAGCATAATCTCCTCTCTGCTCAGTTTTCTGTCCTCTCTGTTCAGCATATATCCCTCGCTGTGAGCTTCCACCTCTCTGAGTTCGAGTTTGAGGTTTCTTCCAGTCCTCCTTGGGCTTCTGATATTTACTTTGGACAACTAATTTTCCCTTGGCTTGACTTTCTCCTCGGCCTCTTTGACCCTGCTTTCAGCTCAACTTCTCTTCATCTTTTAGAGCCATCTGATAAGAATCTTCCACCGTTCAGATGGTTACCATGCTCATCTCATCTTGAATATCATATCTCAGGCCATTCATATATATGGCAACTTTCTCATCATCACTTTCCCAATGACCTGCCCTGATGTTCAGCCTGTAGAATTCTTCAGTATATTCTTTCACTGTCATCAGCTTCTGTCTCAAATTTTGCATTCTTCGAAACAAAGAAATTTGATAGTCCCTGGGAATGAATTTTGCCTTCATCTTCACAATCATCCTATCCCAGCTCTTGATCTTCTGCTTGCCTTTGCAACGTCTGTCAGCTTGTAGTTCATCCCACCACAATGCTGCATGTCCTTTCAATCTTGTGACAACATGCTTGACCTTCTTGTCTTCCTCGATATCTTCATAGTCGAAATAAGTATCCAGAGCTCTAATCCAGTCTAGAAGCCCTTCTGCATCCAAGTTTCCCTCATAAACTGGAATGTCCATTTTCGCTCTTGCACCCATTCTTGAAATAACTCTGATCAAACGTTTGTTTGCTGCATCTTCAGCTGCAACTTCCTCTTCATGTTCAACCTCAATTTCACTCTTGGAATCACTAAGATCCCCGACACTGACTGTGCGTCTTTGAGCTCTTTCCATGTCTTCGAGTCTAGATCGTAGATCACACATTTCTTTCTCCATGGATGGATCAGTCATCTGCCTGCCCCTTCTTCTCGGCATTTCCCCCTCCTCTGGGGGATCGGGTGTTTGCCTGTCCCGTCTCCTTGGCGGCATGATGAAATTTTCCTTTTCCTTACTACAGAAAGCAAAGAATTCTTTCTGCGCTCTGATACCAAACATGACGCAGCCGCACCCTCTGCCTCGACAAAGACCTTTGCGTTGACCTCCTGGTCTTAAGGATCGTTCTAATTCTAACTTCGAGCTGGAATGGATCCTTCGATTCTCCACTGGAATCTCCCTTAAAATTGACCCACAGCTCTTTTCTGTTCCTCTCCGCCTCTTGGCCCGGTCACTGTTCTCTTCACGATAGAAAAATAGAAAATCGGGTTTCGGGGTTTCAAAAATCCCGATGTCACAACCTTTTGTTTCCCGATTTCTCGATCTCCGCTATCCCGATATGCTCTAACTTCAGTTAGCCCTCTGGGCTAGGCTCGTGGTCCACACGACCTCCTTTTATATTACCGTGATCCTATCACCTTTTGGGATTTCGGGGTTTCTGATGTCGAAATGTAAGTGAACTCTTGTCCTCCGAATCCTCGATTCTCCTATTCCCGATATGACGTCACTAGGAACCCCCCTTTGACTTAGACCCGATCAACAATCATGATCGTCTACTAAACCAACGACTCTCGATCTCCTTCAGGACTTCGGGGTTTCAATCGCCGAAATACAATTGTCCTCGGGACTCTCGATCTCTCGAATCCCGATTTCCCGATGTGACTTCCCTTTTTCGGGACTTTCCTCGAAAGTCGCGATTGTTGCCACGCGTCCTCAAGGATGGACGGTCCTCGTCTGCTTTGGGGTTTTCACCGTGGAAATTCCTGATTCCTCGTTATGACGAGATGACGTCAGCTAGGCCCCCTAATGGAGCTTTCCTCCTTTCGGGATTTCAGATTTCGTAATTCTGAAATGCAAGTGTTTCCTGTCTTCAGGATCCGCGAAACGCTGAATCCCGATATGCCGATGGATGGTTTTCTTTTCGGGAAATTTCCTGAATGCTTAGATCTCCAGCACGCATCCTCCTATGATGGACGGTTCTGATCGCTTCTCGCGGTTTCGAAGTTTTCGATGCTGAAATGCTCCGACTTCTTGTCCTCGGAACTCCCAAAATGCCGATGGACTCTTGATTATCGCCACCTGTCTCAACAAATGGACGGTCCAGATTCAGTCTCGGGATTTCGTGACTTGCGATTCCCCGATGTCTTAGTCCCCTGTCAACTTAAAACCCCGGTAACTGATATACTGACGGGTGATTGATCTCCACCACGTGTCCCTTCAAGATGGACAATCCAGATTTGTATCGGGGTTTTCACTATGGATTTACCTGATCTCTTGTCCACGGGATTTTTGATATCTCGAACTCTGACGCCTTGATATCCCGACACCTTTTGGAACTTTTGCTCAACTTGAGAGGGTTTAAACCCTGTGCAACTCCTGTTGCATCAGACGACTGACGGGTAACTAGGTGAGGATCCAATGGCTCGCGATTTCTTGAGCTTGAACTCCGGACGCAGTCGTAACCTCCTCGCTCCTTTATCAGATCGAACGGTTGGCGAAATTTCGCTAACCCTCTTCATAGGATTCTGACCGTCTGTTTCTTCCCCCTTGATGATTTCTGCAAAGTGAACTAAGGTTTCTCTCCTCGGATTTATCCACTTGCGACACAAAACTTCGATGCCTTCAATAGTTCCAAAGGCTTTATCCTTCCTGAGCTGTCTCATGACCACTTCGAGTCTTAAAGAAGACCCTTGCACGCACTCCTTGCGGCAACCTCCAAACACTTGAAGTGTTAAATTCTCTTTGATGTTGTGCACGCACTGCAACAATGGTCTCTCAATAGCTTCTCAGGTTTCAATCCCTGGATTTAAGCTTGGTCTGTGCACACCTTGCATGACTTCTGTGCCTGATTGCACCTCTTGTGTGAATATGAAAACAAATGCTATCTCTCCTGAGCTTTCAGAGACGAACCCCTGCATCTTTTGTCAATGCACTCCTTGCGGACAATTCAACTTCACTCCTTACAAGAACTCTTTCTCAGACCGAGAAACAATTGAAACTCATTTCATTTCCCTTTCCTCTCAGATTTCAAACATTCAACAAGAAATCATTCATACATAGCATCAAAGAAATTGCATGACAGAAAGAGTAAAACATTCATGAGCATAACATTTAAAGATGCATACATAGAGAATATATGAACACCATGAGTCTGAATCACATCTTCTTTGTATTAATTCAGAACTTTTGTACATGGAGTCTGCTACACAGCTCTCTACTTCTCTTCTATTCTCTCCTCTCCTTCTATTCTTCTATATTACCATTACACAATGAGGGTGGCTATATCCGGTTTCCCTCCACTCCTAAAAACTATCTAATCAGAGAATTCAAAGCTACCTACTAACATAAATTCTTTCTACCTACTATGGACGAGAGCGGATCGCTCAAGGTCCTTTAAAATATATAAGTATGCCTCTCCTTAACTATCACATTTAAGTTTGGCACATCCAATCTTCAAATGTTTTAAACCATTTATCATGTGCTCAAAATGTGTTGCACTTGCCCCATGCTCGCTTGACGTTGGCGATGCTCCTGCATCAGTCTCCCTCTATATTCTCTATAAGATGAACAATATGCTACTACTACAATATGCTTCTGCTACAAATGCTACTGCTCAACCAGAACAATTGCTCAAGAATGATATTCTCTTCCTTTTACGATCCTTGGACATGTCCATGCATTAGACTTGTTCCATACCATACATCATGAAGCAAAACAATGTGTCAATAATGAATAGAGAATCATGAACGAAACATCAACCATGTACATCCTGTGCCATCATGTGCCAACCATGCACATTGACACCATACATTAAGATCTCATCACTGAAGCATCTATGCCAATAATATGTACCAAAAATTGTACCAAACATATATCACGATCATCAACAAGTGCCTCTATCAATGTACCAATAACATCGTCAACATGCCAACCATGTGCCTCAAACAAATGTCATATCACATATGATATGGATCTATCATAAACCAAGTGCCACAAACTGTTAAACCCTAATATTGGCTCATTACCCCTTAATTGGGGCATATTATATTAGTAATTTTATTTTATTTATGTCGGCTTTAGGCCATTAGTTGTAATTATACCTCCTAGTCTCCTATATATACCAAGGAGACATTTTCATTTTGAATCATCTTGTACTTGAACATTTAAATGGGGTAAAAGGAGGTTGCCCCGTCGAAGAGGATTATTATCTGAAATTATCTCTTTTTCAAGGCGTTGAGTACTTTTTTTGAGGATTTTCTATGCTATATTGATATTTGGTTCTTAACATATGGTATCAGAGCTCAAGGCTTAGGGTTTCGTTGTTACATCTAAGACACCTTGGAATTTTTTCCATAACTTTTTTTCTACAATGTTTCAGAAGGAACGGCTTGGAGGATATTTAGTAGACAGATTAAGGTACGTTGGGTTCAAAATTCAGCTCCCGAGGCCTTATAATTTTGGAGATACAGCCTGTACAAGATAGGGTTCTGGAATCATCCTGAATTGAGTCATTGCAGAATTTTCGCTATAAAAACTTTTCTGTAATGTTTCAGACCTGAAATATGAAAGCATATTTACAGAAAGTAGTAAGGTATCTGTGGTAAAAATTTCAGCTTCTGGGTCATCTTAAATTTGTAGATACACCCTGTGTAAGATAGGGTATCTGACTAGTCCTATTGACTAGTCTCAAGAAGGTGTTCCCGGTAAAACAATCATAACTTCTTCCTAGAGTATCCAAATGTGTGGGACTGGTTTCATTAGATCGTGGATAGTCTATAGTATTTCTGGTGTGAGTTTCAAAATTTTATATCAATTATTTTGTGTGGGGCACACTATACAAGTGATATCTCATAGAAAGGACAAAAATCGACAAGTTGTGGGGAAGTTAATGTAAATTCCACTTGGCACATCCAATTTTGACTAGACCTATGGCATTGCAGAGAAGAAATATCAGAGAAATACATAAAATAAAGTTTCATGCCCAAAAGGGCCGAAACTTGGGAGATACAATAGAAGAAATATTGTCTAGCAGAACCACCTCAAAATCAAGGTTCAAAAGTGCTACTTGGCCAACATGCCACCCAAAAAGGGAACTTCTACACCAAATAAGCCTCCATAAAATCCTACTTGGACTCTTGATGAAGGTGAAGAAATGTGTAGGGACATAAATGAACTACAAGATAAGATGGATTCCATGGAAGCTAAGTTGGATACTAAGATAGACTCAATGGAAGCTAAGTTGGATACTAAGATGGATTCAATGAAAGCTAAGTTGGATAATAAGATAGATGGTTTAAAAGGGGATGTTGGTCAACTGAGAAGGAGGGGGGGGTGAATCAGTTGTTACTATTCTTAAACAATTATGCTTCTTTTTAAACTCTTTGCAGAAACACTGAAGGACAATCACAATAGTACAGAGAAGTAAGCAATAGCATATTCAGTATCAGTCACACACATGTGATACATAGAGACAGATATTTCTTGAGGAAACCCATAAAGGGTAAAACCCCCTTTTTCTTTATATGATAAGTAATAATTACATTCTTTACATTATCATACATATGAGCACCAACTCATAATGAGGCTACAACCTCTGTTTTGCAAGATGCTACTTGCTGAGAGCACCAACTCTCTGTTTTCTCTAGCACCCACTAGAAGGAAGCACCAACTCCTTGGTTTCTCTAGCACCAACTAGAAGGAAGCACCAACTCCATGGTTTCTCTAGAACCAACTAGAAGGAAGCACCA
Organism: Picea engelmannii; assembly: GCA_009831015.1. NCBI lineage: Eukaryota > Viridiplantae > Streptophyta > Pinopsida > Pinales > Pinaceae > Picea > Picea engelmannii. The sequence continues at coordinate 49,312 of ML782275.1, forward strand.
ACTCCCTAGTTTCTCTAGCGCCAACTAGAAGGAAGCACCAAGTCCCTAGTTTCTCTAGCACCAACTAGAAGGAAGCACCAACTCCCTGACTGTTTCCAGCACCAACTGGATGGAAGCACCAACTTCCAATCATACAGG
>ML782275.1:78202-115488 GCA_009831015.1 Picea engelmannii
TCCAGCAGTCGTGTTCCAGCATTCGTGTTCCAGCATTCGTGTTCCAACATTCGTGTTCCAGCATTCGTGTTCCAGCATTCGTGTTCCAGCAGTCGTGTTCCAGCAGTCGTGTTCCAACATTCGTGTTCCAGCATTCGTGTTCCAGCATTCGTGTTCCAGCAGTTGTGTTCCAGCATTCGTGTTCCAGCAGTCGTGTTCCAGCATTCATGTTCCAGCAGTCGTGTTCCAGCATTCGTGTTACAACATTCGTGTTCCATCATTATTGTGCGTGTTGACATCCTTGACTGCTCCATAACCGATTGCCATCAATGACAACCTTAACCATCTGCGTCAGTCTTCTGTTATAGCCATATCTCCAACAGTTTGTATATTTCATGTTCTTGGATTGTTTAATTCATAAAATAACCTCTGTCTTGTCTAGTAGGCCCAACTAGACTTGTAAGTGCCCTTTTTTTTCTCATCCAAGTGATGAAACATACACAACAGTTTGGCGACCATACTGGGGATAATGTATCAATTTCCTCCCTATTTGGGCTGCTTGAGCACTTCTTTTTGATCCATTTACCTTGCAGGAACCATAACCAACCTAGCCTTACCTGTCAAGAGATAAGTTTGGAGCTGGAGGAGGATAATTCCACTTAAAATCCCCCCTTGACACGTATCAGAACAAGCACGGGTGTTCCAGCTGACAAACGCGCATTCCGAGCATTGTGCACCAACAACAGTTCGTTTCTCTATGCACTGTACGCCAAAATGTCTTCAGTTCTCTGCGCATTCTGTGCATTGTGCACCCATTGTGCCTCTATCTAAAATGTAACCCGTGCATCTGTCCATAATTCCAAAATTGTAAGAGTTGTTGTGATGATTTGAAGGCCCCTAGCCTTCAAAATCTTGTTTTTTTGCAAATTGTAAATGCACTACACTTAGATTCCTTTCCCACATGAAAGGTTAATCAAAACATAGGCACTTAGGGGTTTAAAAAGAACCACATTTCTCCTCTTTTTCTTTAGTTTCCACATGGATGGCTTGTTTTGATTGTAAAAGTTAAGTTAAGAGTTTTTTCTATCACATATAAAAACAGTTGCATTGGGACCATAAATCAAACTTTAATCATTGAGTACGCTCTTCTCTCGCACCATAGAGATATCTTGAGAATCAAAAAGGCGATTAAGGGGATATTTCATCTCCTTTAACAAAATCTTTAGGAGAGGAAAAATCCCCCCTATGGCTCCTCTTAGTTTCTTTTCAAAACATCTTAAATTTGTAAGGGCCCATACATGCCCACATGTTGCAAAAATTAGGATAGTTTTTGAAATTAATTTCTTAGTTTACATCACTAGGAGAGTTTAAAGATCAAAGTAATGGGCCCATACATGCCCACACACTTACAATATAGGAAAGTTTTTTTAAGCTTTCTTAGTATAAATCACATTAGGGAGTTTAAAGGATTGGTAAGGACCCATATGTCCACATGCTAGTTCTTTAGGGATTTTAAGATTTCACAAGGTTGTACCAATGCCATCTAGTAAGATAGGTAATCAAGATTTGTAAGGACCACAGGAAGTCCACATGTTTCAAATTGACACCTAACTTATTAAAAATTTGGCACATTTGTTCACTTTATCACACACAAAGTCACCTCACTCAGATAATTTCATCTAGAATTATGGAGGTTGAAGTAGGTTTCCTCCACAGGGACTCCAAAATGTCCCACTATTTCTTGAAAAAATTATCCACACCCACTTAATTCCAACGAAATTGATTCACACCCCTAATCTCTCAACCGACCACATCTAAATTTTTTCTAAAAACTCACTAAGTTTTTCCTCCACATGAGGTACCAAAAGAATTGTTTTAGTCTAGGTAGGATCTCAGGGGTAGGCATCCAAATAACCCCCCATTATCTGGTTCTCACATATTCAAACATTAGAAGTTGACAAATAGGGAACTTTAAAATCCTCCAAGTCAAGTGTTCTTAACACTATAAGGCAGGGAGATACCAGTGAAGGGTCAAAAGCCGAGGTCCGATTGTTCTGTGCGTCCCCCCTTGAGTCACCCAACTCTTGGAAGGGATCCAACCCGTGACCCATTTATGAGGCCAAAAATCTTAATGCCGCACTTTGACCGAGGTACCTAGTGGCCAAATTTAGGACATCTACCCAGGTGGCAATTGTGGGTTGGAATTGCACCTTGATCAGATTTTGTGTGGCTATTGGGAAATATCGCTGGCTCTTTTAGGATATGCATCCTCTACCCCTCATTATAACTGATTATTTCATCCTTCACTATTTCCTCTTCTGGTAGCTTCAGACCCCACTGTTGAGTGCTGTTGGAAGGTCTAGTGCTATTTGAGAGGAAGGACGTTATGCATTTTTTAGGACATGAGCATTTGTTTTCTTTGTTCTCCCACGTGGACAAAATCCACCTACCCACATATATGATTCTTTTTAATTGATTTATGTATGATGCTCATTTGATTACATGTGATTGTAAGATATATTATGAAGGTCCAAATTATACAAATCTCTTGTTTGTTTATTTCTCTCATCACCATTTTCACACATTCACTTTGCTAGTTGGACATCATAGGGGAACCACAAAATCCCTGCCATTCTAGACGTTTGAAAAATCTCCCTCCTATTCTAGGAGGAGTTCCTAGTCTTGCCAACTCACCGACTCAACCATTTCACATACCTGTGAGTGACACTATTTTGGGATCAACTTTGCTTGGTTCCACCTTACTTGGGTCCAATTCCCAAGGCCATCCATCCACTAGCTCTCCTTCACAAGGAGGCGGGGGGAAAACTTCTTCTCAAGGGAGAAGTACAACCCCACCAAACCCCCCTCAAGGGTCAGGTCCACTACCTGCTCACACCATGGATGGAACTAATCCTCCACCGCCACCCCCCATGCCATATTTGGCATCCCTCAACATTCCTGACTTGAGTAAACTCACAAATGACCCTATATTGCATGACCCCACATGGCCCAATATGCCTACCAAACTACCTTCAGACATTACCAAATTTGAAGGTAAATCGGGGGAAGATCCCGCCAACCATGTCATGGCCTTCCACTTATGGTGCTCTTCGAACAATATCATGGATGACTCCATCCACTTAAGGTTATTTCAATGTACACTCACTGGTCCATCAGCCAAATGGTATGTGGATGAAAAATTAGGGTCCCATGTGAATTTTGAATCCTTAGCCAAAGCATTCTTGTCCTTCTTCCAACTACTAGTTCATCATGATACTGGTATAGAACTGCTTTTAGAGTGCAAAAAAACCTCGACTACACATATTTCCGACCACATTCACAAATGGCATTAACGACATAGTTTATACAAAACCGAAACCACCAAAAAACAATGCCTCGATTGGTTTCTCAAATCACTCATCTCTATCTGTACTAAAGATGTGGCCTCCACCTTCCCCCAAACTGAAGAGGAATCCATCAACAAGGCTAAAAAATACGACCTCATTTATGCTCAATCATGTTACTTATATACAGTAATACTTGATGCACCGAGACCCGTACCATTCGGCTAGGACAAACCTAGGATGTCTCATGCAACAAATGGATTGATTGGTACCACAACACACCACAATCCGTACATCCAACCACCACCTATGTACGGTACACCCCAATATCCACTGATGTATGGAGGGAAATATTATTACCCTCCTCCCCTTTACCAACAACCATATCCCGTTGCTCTTCCTCCACCCATGAATGGACCCCTTCCAGCACCCATCATGCACCCAACTTCTCAACCAAGTTTAGATACCCCCTATACCTCAGCTTATAACCCGGGCACTAGTGAAAGTGCTGCACCTTCCTATGCAAACTATATATCATTGCCACAAAATAATCCATATTTTCCATTTCCTAGTCCTCCACAGCCGATTTCTCCTCCACAAGGACAACCACACGTCGATGTTAACTTTCTTCAGCCCTCTCCCATTCAACAATTTCAAAGTTTTGAACAGTTGAATATGCCAAATTTGGCCCATCAACCGAATAATTCCAAAAAGAAAGAAAAAACAGAAACAATAATAACCCAGGGCCAGGGGGAATAACCCCGAACAAAACCAACCTGCCGGGGGAAACCAAAATCAGGGTAACCAGAACCCCCAAGGGGACAATAAAAACAAACACCAAGGGAAAAAAAACAACAACAACCTCTAGATGAACTTCCCTTGCACTCTTTGTGGTGAGCATGGTCATTATACTCACCATTGCCCCCAAATTTCTGACTTCAAAAGGATGAAAGAATCCATGAATGCACCACGTCCTCCAGCACCGTCTGCCAAATAGCAGGCCCCACAATAGTATTTGAAATAACCACCCCCGACCGTGTTGCAAAAACCTATTCCACACCAAGGTGTGATGAATACACAATAGGAGGTACATCCTGCCCCACCACCAATGGGACAATATCAAAACCCTGGAAATCCGGCGGATCGTAATATCCTCCTCACTAGCGAAGAAGAAAATCTTCTGCAAATGCACAGTTGTCAGTACAACGTGCCCCCTAAAGCTACTCCTACCAATTTGGAAGAAACTCCAGCTACATCCAGACAACCCTTGATGATTCCACGCCCTAACACTGAACCCGCCATTCGTATCCCTTGCATCCCGTTACGACGAAATATCAACAACCCTCAGGCTAGGGCGACCCATAATTATAGTCTAGTCGATGACTTGGCACAATCCCATGCAACCATGTCGGTATTGGGGGTCCTCCAAACCTATCCAAATCAATGGAAATCCTTGCTTTCTGCCTTGGGGGCAGTCGACCCAACTGGTACTAGACTCATCACATTTGATCTATATTGTGGAGAACCTCGACTCCCCACTTTGGTAGCTTTCCAGATATTAGTTAATATTTGAAACATCACGGTTCATCGATGTGTCATTGATGAAGGTGCATCTACATGCATCATGTACAAAATTGTATGGCAGAAACTTGGCTCCCCTGAGATGATACCATCCAACATCACTTTAAGAGCTTATGATAGTCGAGCATCCTCCCCTAAAGGGCTCTTTCAAAATGTCCCCGTTGAACTCGAGGGAAAAACCATCCTTATTGAAATTAAGGTTATAGACGCCCCGCTCGATTAAAACATCTTGTTTGGATGTAGTTACATGTAAACTATGAAGGCAATGGCCTCTTCTGTGTTTCAAACGATGATGTTCCCCCACAACGGGAAAACCATCACCATTGACCAAGTTTCACATTACGAGCCTAACCATTCCTCCAACATTGATAATATCTTACCTCTCGTCTGTACTAGTTCTGATGCATATCCACTCATGGATATGGGCCCCAGAATTTTCAAAGACCCATCTTTCTTGGGGGCATTCCATGGAGCACCATCGCTCATTCACCCCTCAACACAAGTGTGTGTAATATCTTCTAATGGAACTGAAATTGGAGATACCATTCCCCCCACTAAGGCTTCTCCACCTCTCGACGTCCCACCAGTTGAATAAATTATACCTTAGGAATCCCCTGATAACCCTACGACACCACTTATCCCTGATTTCACCCTCCCCTAGGGTCAAATCCCAGTTTGGGAGACAATTTCCCAAGCCACCACTCAAATCCCGCTCTTCTACCCCCCACCAGGTGTACAAGATTTTCAGGTAGCCACAATGCTTACCCTTCCCAACATGGTGCTCGACATTCCAGTATGGTATCTACACCCACCCACGATGGTTCCTCAACCATCGCTCCCTCCCCAATAAGAGGGAATCCCGATGCAGATTCCAGTACTAACTCAAACCACACCACCATCACCCCCACCGGCTGGAACCATTGCTACGGATGGGTGAAAACAGATGAATAAAGATCCCACTACTCCACTTCCTCCCCAAGTTAAACCTCCTTGAACACTTTCCGAGAGAGTGGTACACCCCACTAATATATGTCCCTCTCTCCATGGATTACGCAATCTGATCCAATTCCCTTGAGCAACCACATTTCTCATCACTTCACCAAGCACACCTAGTACTACCACAAAATCCCCTACTACAGGCAGTAAAGGGCTGCAAACCAAATTCGCGTGTGCTATCTGTTCAGAGTATGGCCACTACACTCATCATTTCCCCACTCTACCTCAGTTTCGACAGACGCTAACGATGGTACTCCAAAGCATTCAGTAAGAACCCTCTCCACCCACGTCGTCGGGTATCCATGTCGTTGAGTACCCACGTCACCAAAATCCATTATGTATCGATATCGATCTCATTCAATGAACAGATGAGGTGTCCTTTCTCTCTTTGTGAATCACTTGATCATTTGACGTAGCAGTATCCTTTGATAATTGAATATAGGCATCGTCAAATGGACCTTATTCAAAATCATCCAACCACCTCACCTCCTGTGTTACAGGTGTTTCCCTCTATTCCTTCTCCACATACTGTTCAGATCACCTCCACTGAATTTGATTCACTTCCCACCCCTCCATGGTTTTTGGATAGACTATCTAAGGATTTTCCCCCAAATCCTCCCAATTCCCTGGTTCATTTCCCCCAGGAAATCTTACCCTTGAGAAAATTTTACAACCCACAATATCTGGATATTTTTTTTATGTCAAGCACGCCATCGCACCATAGTTGTGATCCCCCCCCCTATGTCTTCACCATCTGAAGACAATCACACGGTGACAGTCACCAATGTTACTTCCCCAGATCCCCTATATTCTCACATTTTCCACTGCAACAAAGATATCTTGGAAGAACTAACTACTCCTGATTGCCCATGGAATGCGCTCCATCATAGAGCATTTTTTCTCTCACAGGAAGCCTTTGACCCACCTAACCAAGCCTCCATATGTGAAATTGAAACCAAGGATTTTATTCTATCAGGATATATAGACTGGTTCAACAACCCTATCCCTTCCCCCGATGCTTTTGAATAAGGCAACATGGCCAACATTTCCCCCACTATTAAAATCGACATTTCCATCAAACCAGGAATCATAAAAGAAATCACCATTGGCGCTGCATGATCCCCTGAGGAAATCATAGATTACAAAGCTCTCTTTCAGGAATACTGAGATATTTTTGCCTAGTCATATATAGAGATTCCTGGCCTCGATCCTTCTATCGTTGAACATCGTATCGACACATGGCCAAATGTCACCCCAGTACGTCAAAAACAACGCCCACTACACCCATCCAAAGCCACAACTATCAAAGCCAAAATTGAAATGTTACGCACTGCTGGGTTCATATACCCGATTGCATACACGTCATGGGTCTCCAACCCCGTCCTTGTTAACAAAAAACAGGGCACTATTCGCGTCTGCACCGACTTTCGCGATCTCAACCATGCTTGTCGCAATGACAACTTCCCAACCCCTTTCATCGACCAAATTATCGATGACTGTGCCGACCACGAGGCCTTGTCTTTCATGGATGGGTTCTCTGACTACAACCAAATCCAAATCCATCCAACAGATCAGTACAAAACCGAATTTACCACCCCGTGGGGTACTTTTTCTTATCGTGTCATGCCTTTTGGACTCAAAAACACTGGTGCTACGTTCCAATGAGCCACGAATTATGTTTTCCATGATCTTGCTTGCATCATACTCGCTTACTTGGATGACCTCACTACTCGATCCAAGAAATGAACTCAACATCTAGATGACTTACGAGTTGTCTTTCAATGATGTCGCCAGTACAATATCCGCTTGAAATCCCTCAAGTGTGTATTTTACGTCACCACTGGACACCTCCTTGGGTTCATCATCTCCCAACATGGCATCACAATGGACCCCCTCACGGTCCAAGCTATCACAAAAATTCCACCACATAGGAATTTGTGCCAATGACAGAGCCTAAAAGGCAAAGCCAACTTTTTACGACGCTTTGTCCCAGATTACACCACTCGTGCACATGGTTTCCTTCACTTACTGTGTCATGATATTCCATTTAGATGTGATGAACATGCCCAAACCGCTTTTAATGATTTAAAAAAAACTCTATCCAATGCCCCTTTGATTAGTCCTCCCAACTATGACCACGATTACCTCCTCTACTTGTCGGCCTCAGCTGTCTTGGTAGCAGGAGTTATCGTCCAATTAGGGGATGATGACCGTGAGCATGTTATTTACTACATCAGAAAAAATCTTTCAGGATCACCCCTGAAGTAAAATCATGAATAAAAACTCACCCTCGCATTTGTCCTCGCAGTCCAAAAACTACGTCATTATATCTTGCTTCACACTACCAAAGTCATGGCAGATTCCAACCCTATGCAGTACTTGCTTAGTCACCAGAAAATTAATGGCAAATTTGCCCGATGGATCGTCATCCTTCAGGAATATGACTTAGAGTTTTCAACTCCCAAAATCAGGAAAGCACTTGTTCTCTCCAAACTCATTATGACGTTTCCATCCGACACTAAAAGTTCACCCATCAATAAGGATTTCCTCGACGAACACCTCTTCTACATCCCCTCGGATAACCCTTGGTATGGTGACCTTCTCATCTACCTTCAGACATAGAATTTTTGATCTCATCTTTCATGGGATGATCGTTGGTGCCTCTGCCATCAAGCTGCCCAGTACCTCCTCATCGGTGACAATTTGTATCGATGTGGGGTTGACACCATACTCCGTCGATGTTTGACCATCGATGAAGCACATAGAGTCTTGAATGATTTCCATAGCGGCGCTTGCAGTGACCACCTCTCAGGTATGTCCACCGCCGAAAAAATCATTCGAGAAGGATACTTCTGGCCCACATTGTTTCATGACTGCATCCATGCTGTCAAGCGATGCTGAAAATGCCAACTTTATGAAAAAAAAGCATGAGCGCCACCTTCTCTTCTACATCCAGTCATCACTATCGGCCCCTTCTGTAAATGGGGCATAAACTTCATGACTTGAAATCCTCCATCTACCAATGGACACAAGTATATCATCGTAGAATTGGATTACTTTACCAAAGGGGCTGAAGCCATGCCTACCTTCAACAACACCACTGACACAACAACGTGTTTTTTCTTCAACCACGTCATTACCCGTTTCGGAGTTCCACTATAGTTAGTCTCTGTTCACAATAAGAACTTTGAGAATGAGATCTTCATTGAACTCTCCTCAAGGTTAGGCTTCTCCCATGAGTTTTCCTCCCCATACTACCCTCAGTCCAATGGACAAGTCGAGGCTGTTAACAAAGTCCTCAAAACCATGTTGCAACGCATTATCAACAAACATAAGACCAACTGGAATCATATGATGTTTTCAATGTTATGGGCTTATTGCATGGTAGTAAAAAATGCCACCAGTTTTACACCATTTCATCTCATCCATGGGATCAAAGCCACCCTCCCCATCGAGTGAGAAATTCCCACGTTGCGCACCTCCATCGAGCTATTACCTGACACTGCTCCAATGGAGATGATATTGCTGCACTTAGAGTCGCTAGATGAAGATCATCGGTCTTCTTTATAGAACAATAAGGCAGCTAAAAAATAGTCCAAATCCACCTTTGACCACCATGTCAACCTTTTCTCCTTTAACGAAGGATATCTCGTCATAGCCTTCGATATCACTCACGATACCCTCAGTCATGGGAAATTTGAGTCATTATGGCATGGACCCTACATCATCCAACACTGCATCACTAAAGGAACATGCATCCTAGCCTCTCTAGAAGGCTATCCTCTCAAAAAACCCATCAATGGTTTGTACTTAAATAAGTTTTATGCCTGAGCATAGTCATTCTACCCTAGGATTTTTCTTTGTACACATTTGTAGAGTTTTTAGTCTTTTTTTTTTCCTCCACTCCTCATATCTGATATACCATTCGTGTTATTGACAGATGTATCCTCCATCGACCTACCACATCGGTTACACTGATGGATATAGCCGCTGGACACAGAATCTCGCTTCATCCACTTGGGCCCTCTACAACCCCTCACATGAATTGCTCCACTCCAGTGACATATGTTTGGGCTCAACAACCAACAACCAAGTAGAATACACAACCATCATTGGCCTCCTCGCCGAGGCCAGTCACCGCCACATTCATGACCTTAGAGTCTTATTAGATTCCCATCTTGTCTTCCTGCAGCTCAACAACGTGTATCGTGTCCGTGATCCGTGCCTCTTTCGCAAATACCTGCAAATTAGACTCTTATCTTGACATTTTGATTCAATTACATTTACACATATTTCATGAAAATTTAATCAAATAGCAGATAACATGGTTAAACTAGTGTTAGATTTGAATTTATCACATCAAGACATCATCACACATACATAAGTCATCAAACATCTGTCACAACATATAGATCAGGCATCATAAAAAATCATAAAAAATTATCACATGTAGACATCACAAAGATCCCAAAAAGGTATATCCATATATATATATATATATATATATATATCGATCAAATGTGCATGTCATAAATGTTTACAAAAAAGTACAACATGTACATCACCCATAGGCAAGTGAGACCCCCCCACCCCTATGAGTACAAAATGGGTACCCCCTACCCTATACAATGGGTGTCCAACTACCTTGTACAAAATGGGATCGTAGGCCTATATAAATACACAAATATACAAATAGCACTCATGGTGCCCCCAGAGCTCCGGCACCAGGTCTAGGGATGATTTTAAGGATGGAAATTTATTTTAAAATGTAGAGACCTTGGCAGATCTTGCTAATCCTTCATATGTCAACTATAAATGTTTGGTGATATTTTTGTAAAAATATTCAAATTTCTAAGGATTTTATATAGTTTTTATAAAATTTTGGCGATTTTTAAGGTAAAATAATTTTATCCTATAGAATTGGGGCGAATCATTTTTAAAATAGCGAATCTCATTTTTGGAAAAACCATGGAAAATTAGCCCATGAGTGAAATTTAGCCCCTAAAATCATCCATGACCAAGTCCTCTATTGGTAGGAGGTGCCCCACCAACTAGGGGTCCTCCAGGTCCAAAAGGCAACCGACCAGTCATCACTGCTCCCGCTATAGCTTTTCTATGGATCAGGGTCCACAACTCTGCAGGGCCACCCACACATTGCTCTAGGACTCTCTCGTCCTAAATGTGGGACCACATGCCCTCTAACACACTCTACAACACCACCTCCAACCTGCGTCGAAAATCATCTAACCGCCCGCCGACCTCTACTTGAGGAGCATGCGACGACCCTACACCTGGATCATCAAACCTACGTCTCCGACCAACTCTCACCTCATCTACTAGCCTCACACCAACCTCGTCCCTCCAGCGTCGCTCTCTCACCCGCGGCTCTACCCGTGACGATCCCACTGGCCCCCAGCGAGTCAGATCTCCAACCACCTCCACCTCTCAGCCTCACGACCCCACATCTGCAAACATAAAAACAAATATAGGATCAACATCCATCCATACATAAACATATTCTACATTATCAAAATAAAAAAACATAAGTACACCAACATACCTCTCTGGTCCCAATCCTCTCTAGGAGGCAACACCATATCTGGGTCATGCCGAAAATCCATCCCACCGTATGGGAACCATAGTATAATCTGTGGCATATGACACCACACATGCGCCAATGTGGTCATAAAATAGTGACCACCCTTCCCCCCTTCATGACGTACCAAAATCGATTCCCACCACATCAGTCGTGGCTCGCATGGCCTTGCAATCGATAACAACACTCTAGGGCGCAACATGGGCACCCTCTCCAGAAACCACGCCACCAAGATAGATCCAAAGGAAAATTCACAGGAGTCAGTGGTCCGACACCGGTGAATATGCCCCATCATCTTGGCATGTAGCATCAAGCCCAGGCGAAAAAATCCCCATCAAGTACTCTATGCATAATATTCAACTGACCACCACTGATCCACCGAGTAGCTAAGGATCTATAGATCCTCACAATCATTGCTGCAATGCACTGATGCAAGAGTGCATCCATCGCATCAATAAAGACGACCGAACCTGACATCATGTTTGGCCCCGAACAATAACCCCATGCCAAGTCTATCAATCATACATCCCCTGGCAACTGGGGATCAGTAGGTAGGGCCATTCCCCGAAAAGGGAGCCTCATCAAGAAATATACATCCTCAACAACTGATAATGTCAACTGCTGCCCCCGCATAATGAAGCACTACAGATCAGTGCTCCACATTGAAATCATATACTGAAGTAGGTACTCTTATGATTGTAGCAATGGGCAGTCGAAGAACTTGAGCAACCCATAAGCTGCCAAGAGTCTCTGAATACCTGGCTCCTCTCTCACCGCCTCCCTGAGGCGCTCCCAGTCACGCTCCCTCCAGTGAACTGGAATGATAAGCTAGTTACCTGCGTTCACACATAATACACTTGATTAGCAATCATCATTTATCACAAAAGGATTCAACAAATTCAAAATTTCAAAACCCTTAGCTTCGCCTCAAGTGTGCGACTGTCACCCCCACAGGTGCACACATATGTGCGCTTGTTATTTGCACATCTGTCAGAGAAACATATGCACATCTGTCACACCCACAGGTGCGCACTCATGCACACTTGTTCTCAACATAGCTGTGAACTGATGTGCAACTATCTGAGAAATAGTTGTGCACAATGCACAACTGTATTTCAAACAGACATGCATCACACGCACACCTATTTTTCCCACCCACGCACCCCCATGCACGACTGTACTCAACACAAAATCACATCATGATCGAGAGAGGGAAATATACCCACGCATTTCAACACACGTATCCTTCCTTCTCCTACGCATTGGTGGGCCCACCCCTACAAAATACCCTAGTATGGACCTCTGTACGACCCCTACTCAAAAAATAGAACCTACCTACTGTGCAGGAGGATGGGACCACTTACCTGACTCTCGCAAATTCTGGGTCGATTGGCTCTAACTCCTGTAATCTCATAAACTCCTCCAAATACTCACACTAATTCACTATAGCAGTGGGTACAAATGAGGTGGAATTGTGGGCCCCATAACCATATATAGTCCATTTTTTTCCAAACTTTCACATTGCGTTACAGGAGCTCAGAGTCTTGATTTTTCAATTCGTCTTCAGTCACGGGATCAGGTTCCCTCCGCCTACACAGTCACCTTCCCTGGGTCACCATCTGCACTCGACCTCACGGGAGCCTTTTTCTCATATCACGTGTAGGTACGCATGCTCATGTTCAAAATTATCAAATAACTGTTATATGTTCTTTATATTCAGATATTGGTCATGTCTGGTATTCGGTTTTCATGTGTGTAGGTACTTGGTCATCATAACTCAGCACAACCCCTTCAGGTATATGATCGACATTGGCATAGAATCATTCCCTTTGAATATCAATTGCATCTCCTAGTCACACCCTCCGACATTTTCCTTTAGGGTCCCTACATCTGGCTCTGCAATACTATCACCTCCGCTGCATTTTGGTATTGTCACCTGGTAGCACTCTCCCCCACATGATTTTTCCTATTCATAGTCCCCTTTGGCACTTTGACACTCAAGCTGCTTTCACCCCCTGGGGATGGGATTCCAAATAGTCTTATGCATTTTCGGAGAATCATCCACATACTCCTTCTCATCATTGTTGCTAGATTTTCCAATGGACTCCTAGGTTACCTCATCACAGTTATATTTTGACTGCATCCCTGCAGTATCATTAACCCTCCATTTCCTCCACAATCAGTTTTCCCATTTGCAGATTGCCTTCCATTCATTTCCCTCATACAAAAACCCACCAATGGGGCCCCTCCCCCCCACCAGTTCTCCATGCAACTTGCACCCTCACAGGATAAGACATCTTGCACTGGGGTACCCATTTCTGTATCTGTACATTCATCCCAAATTATTCTTTATTCATTTGGTAATTGTAAAAAAGCCTTTGTTCCCAGCATTTACTTAGCTTTTTGTTGTCACCCTTGATGACCTTCTTTTTCCGGCAAAGCAACCCATGTCAGCGTTGGTTGGGGAATTCACTATCCTCTAGTCATATTGACACCATCCATAAACCTCGAGTATCCCACAATCCACATACCCCTAATATATGAGTTTGTCCACTTTGTCACGCCTCTGGCACAATTTAACCCCATGTCTAGTCATCCCCCTGACACTAGATACAGTTTCACGGTTGTTTTCAATAACCCTTCAAACATACCCCCAACCAAGTTAAGTCTTGAGTCTCACCGCATCTTTACTTCGTTCATGTTCCGTATCAATTATTGATCTTATCCAGTGGATTTCATGAATCCCTTTTGCTTCTTGGAGTCACATCTCCCTTTCTGTCGACATCAACACAGTTTCCAGAAGGGCGACAGTATCTTGAATCTCATTACCTTTACAATGAGGAGTCTCGAATGACACAGAGAGAACCATCATTGCTCTCTACCGTCCTTGACCCCCATAACATTCGACTTCAACACAATCTCATGTTACGATGGGTCTTACTATATGACTATTGCAGTTGTTTTGTACTAGCTGAAGACCTCTGAATTTGTTAGGCCATCAATGCCTATGAGTCATCAACATTTCTTCCAGGCGTCCTTGCCTCTTTTCAGAGTATGTTCACCATCATAATTGTCATCTTCCATTATCAAACTGCCCTGGAGGGAACTGCAGTTATCTACATCAACATACAACTTCAGTTACTGTCTTACATTTTTGAGTTACACGACACAAACATGGGGCATGCCCGCCTCATTTGTATACACATTTTATTCCTCTACCTAGAGAAAGGTTTGGGTACCACAGTTTCCTCTCTCCCTCTGACAGATCTCTCTTGCAGTTCCTATCAACACTCTTCCCTACAATGGTACTCTCAGTAGAAGAAAAATTGACGCATTTCAACTATACGTATGCTCCTAACCTCACACATCAGGGGGCATCTGTTATCACTGAAATTTCATCCTCAATAGTGCATGCAAATGGTTACATGAATACATCATCTCCAAACACCTATTAGTTCATCTGCAGCACCAAAAATGCATTTCCAAGGGGCAAAAACTATACAACTGGTCAAAAAATTGACATGCGCTGAAACACTAAAGGAAGCACACACACAATGCGCAGGCCAAAGAAGCCCATAGAGTGCACAATGCACCATATGCATGACTATGTACGAGAAAATCCACACACTCCCGTGAACGGTGCATTTATGGTTCTTGTTGGCCCATCACCCACTTTTGGACCAACTCCCAACTTGATTTGACCCTCAAATCCGAGCTGAATTTGAATGGGGGGCTAGTCAAAGACCTAAGGGTGCCCTAAAGGGCACCTTGTCCACACTAAGAACCGGTTGGATATTGCCTCAAAGAAATGCTATAAATGGAGGCCATGGGTGCACTAAGAATTCAAGAATCTCATAGTATTGTTATGCTGCCTCAATCCTTCTTCAAGAAACCTCTTTTCTTCTTGGAGCATTCTAGCAACATTCCAATATGCTAGTCTCATCACCTCTTGAAGGGATAGGCTTGGATTTCTTCACCATTTTCTGTCTAGTTTATCATTGTAAGAAGATCTCTCAAGTAGGGGACTCAAGAGCCCGAAGGAGGAAGAATGGATCCATCGGTCCTCCTTTCTCTACGGTGTTTTCCAACTAATATAGTTATCCATTGGTGGCATAATCTTGGTCATTTGGTTGATTGATTTTGGTTCAAAGTTTCTTATGAATTTTAGTTTTATTTCCTTAGTTATTTCTTTAGTTGTTTGTTTATTTCATGTGCTTGGATTGTTTAATTCATACACTAACCTCTGTCTTGTCTAGAAGGACCAACTAGACTTGTAAGTGCATTTGTTTTGCTCACCCAAGTGATGAAACAAACACAACAAATACCTATACCATACCATGCAACAATTGGTACAATTCCAATATGCAAATTTGATGTGGTTACCGAATTACCAACTTTCTGCAGCTGCCAAATTTGCTGCCACGAATCTGCTACCGCGATTTTTTTGCTGCACTTTTTCTGCCACAAATCTGCTCTATCAACAATACCTCCCAAATAACCTTTCACAAATGGATATTCAATATGCTCAAAGATCATGCACATAAGAGACCCTTGTTCTCTTATTTATACTTTTCCAAGTAGATTCCTCAAGGGGTTATCTTCTAACCAACTTACCCAACTTATTTCTTTTGGGGATAACCCACTTCTAACCACTTTGTCCACTTAGAACCATTTTATCCACAAATAGTAAACTCTCCAATTCTAGGTGCAACTAATTTATTTTTAATTGTTTTCTTGTTGCAACCACTTAAACCATGACTAACCACTTTGACTATTCAATCTTCTCATCATAACTACTTTACCATAATTACCAAACTCACAACTTCTTGTTGCAACTAATTTATTTTTAATTATTTTTTTAATGCAACAACTATACCCATGATTAACTCCTAGTTACCATCAATTTGACTAGTACACTTCTTCTAGGAGCTTCTAGATTAATTTAACTTCTTTGACCTTCTAGGGACTTCTAAATAACTTATGAGGGTTCTCCAACTTCACATGGCCATAACTCTCTATCCATGAGGAGTTATGTGACATTACACATATTACTAGAAATGACATGACATATACTATCGATCTGGAATAATTTCTCCTGCAAATTCACTGATCTTCATTACATTATTCCTCAATCAAACTTGGGTTATACTCAACTACCTAAGCATTTGGAATTCACAAAGCATCTTCCCATGAGGTATTTCACCATAAGGGGACCACTTTGAGAACTTTATCCAAGAGCGTCTTCCCGTGAGGGATTTCACCATAAGGGGACCACTTTGGAGTTTATCCATTTGGTTCTTCCTATCAACCATGACATGACATCAATGATACAACTACCTTTAATATTGACACATCATTATGATACCACTTGACATCAACCATTTTTACAACAATTAAATCAATGACCATATAACCAATAATCAATATATCAATGATACAAACACATTACTATGGAAATACTGACATCAACCCTTTGACATCAATCCTTTGACATCAATAACAACATAGTACACCAACTTGTTGACTAGGTAGCCCTCCTTGAGGATGAATACCCATTTGAACAGGTTGACTCCATGTAGGGTTGATGGTTCCTGGAAAAGGTTACCTAGGATTAAGACCTGGGAAAACATGGTTAGAGAGTCCAGCTTGGGTATTTCTGGGATAAATTTTCCTAGGATTGAGATCCGGGACAAAAGGGATAAAGGGACCTATGTGATGGGTTTCTCCACCTAAAGGGTTTGCAAAGGGAGCTTGTCCTCCAGGATGTTGTTGTGTTCCAAGATTCCAATATGGTCCTATAACCCATGATCCAGTAAAAGGTTGACCCATAATAAAGTTTTTTCCTCCAGATAAAGGTTTCCCCCCAGCTGGAATTTGTGCCCCCCAAAAAAACTGAGATCCAGAAGGATGTTGACTACTTTTTCCTTGAGGAGGGTTTAATAGTCCTAGTGAAATTTGGGAAGGATTAGGAACTCATCCAATAAGAGAATTCTATTCGGGAGGAAGTGATTGACTGTTGGCACAGGGGCAGACCCAGGGTTCAATGCTACAACAACGCACCAACAAAACCCTAACTACCACCCCTTTTGACAACACATACAAAGCAGATGAAGTCTCACCCGAGGTAGAGGCATGGGTAGTTGTAGGACTCCAGTGTCTGCAACCTTAGCTGGGACACATATATGTGATTCTAATCACTTAACATAGCACTCAACAATTATATTTATCAATATTCAGTTCTTAGTTACACGCAGTTAAACCCTAATTACAACACAACGCAATATTCAACCAGATCTAGCATCTAACAACACTTAGCATGACAAAACAGATAAGATCTTAACAAATTCAACACTAAGCACATGTATATTAGTCACATCTAACATCCATCCATATTATTAATCACTAAGCATCTACAAATCATTCATCTATATTAAAGCACTAAGCGCATTAACACATAAGCACATCAACACATTGCACAAATAAGAGAAACACAACAGGTACGTGTTTCACCCCCACCTTGGGGCTACGTCCACTAACTCTTATCTTATTTATTAGCTTCTTCAATAAGTTACATGGGCAAAGCCTCAAAACCCATACTCCACAGAGGACAATAGATCTGCGTGACTCGCTAGATCCTCCTTCCCTGAGTAGATCTAACCACACAACCTCTTACAATGACTTGCACTTAGCTTTGCAAGTCTCACATAATATGTACGAAAGTACTTACAACTCTTGATCACACAGATCCAACTCTAACACTTAGTCACTTGTTTCCATATATCCTCACTACATCACCTAGCATCTATTTATACATACAAAATAGGCCTAAGCATGGGTGAACCCATGGGCCGACATTCCCATACTCGTTACATAATCCCAAATCCCAAAAAGGTCTCTAAAAGGGGTCGAAATCCCACGATCTTCGCTTTGTCTTGCGCTCTTCCTTCGATAGCCTATCGAAGTCCCAAAATTAGGTCAAACATGACCAAGACTCCTCAAAACTTAGTCAAGGGCCAACAAGCCCCCAACACTCACCTGTGACTCGTCCCGAGTCACTCTGATCTGACTAGTCTTGCTTCAAAAGCCTCGAGATTGGCTTGATCTGCTTCGACTTGTTGTTGTTCTATGGCCTCCTGTTCAGTGAAATCTTGTATGACTGCTTCGTTGACAGGTCCTTCGAAGCTCTATTCAGCTGTAGTGACAACTTGCTCCAGCTCTGCTCCTCGGCCTTCGATTTTCGTGAACAGTTGGTAAGCTTCATTCTGTATAGGTTGGAGCCTCTGAGTTACTTCCATAACTCTGCTCTGAATAGTATGGACCTGCTGCTGGGCAGTGAACTGCTCTTGGGATCGCTTCATTATTTCCACGACTGATAGGGGCTTCAACTACGCCTGTATTGTCTCTGCTTGATACTTTGCTTCCTGGAGCTGTGACTCCAGTGCCTTCAATTTTGGATCCTCAGTGAGTTTTTCATATGTTTGGGCACCGTGATCACTCAATTTCTTGCATCTCAAGGCAAGTAATTTTATTCTTTCAACTGTTCTTTGAGTAGTTGCTTCCCTTTGGTCCCTTACATCCTATGGGGTGTCAAGTACAATGCAGAGCTCTAAATATGTTATTCATTGCTGTAGCTTCTGGACAACTTCTGCAAGTTGCTCTACTTAATGTGTGACTCAGTCTTCAACTTGTAGCTCTAAGCCTATCACAGAGCCGAGGGATCTGTTTACTGCTTCTTTTACTTTGAGTTGCTCTGCGAGCAACTGTTCTTTCTCTTGCTGCATCTGTGCTTTCTCTACTTCAAACTTGGCATGGAGAGAAACCTTCTCCTGTTCTGCAATTCTGCGTTGTTCTACAATGTCGCCTTGTACTTACTTCAAAGTTTGGGTTGATTTTTCTACTTCTTAAAGTGCTCAACGAAGACGAGATTCAATGACATCAGCTAATCGATGGAGTTGGGATGGCTCATCCCCCAACTCTGGTTCTCCTGATGATAGGGGTGCAATGGAAACTGCGCGGCTGGACTGAAGGGCCTGTTGTACCCCTCGAAACTCGACCTTAAGTCTATCATACATTTCCTCCTGCTTAGCTTCTTGTTTCTCCATGATTTCCAGTGAAGCATCATTGAGGGCTGCTATGATGAAGTCAAAGTCATCAATAGTAAGCATGGTATTCATCTTGGTCATGGTGGTTCTCGATTTCTTCCGGGAAGAAGGTTTCGGGGGATAAACCTTCCTCTTCTTCAGGGGATCGGTCTCATCTCTCGACGATGTTACTTCACCTTGCTTCTGTTCATCTCCTGTACCATTTATGTCTTCTACTTCGCCATCACCCCCTCAGTCAGGTGATACTGAAGCAGTCTTTCCCGAGGCACTGCTTAACTTTTACTTCTTCGGTCTTCTTCATTTTTCTAGGTCCGTGTGTATCATGTGCAGTTTCTGTGCTGTCAAGGTTGGACATCTTTGTAGGGTCTGTTGGAATAAGGAGGTCTACCGACCAGTCCTTAGTGATCTCCTTAAGATCCTCTTCTGTGAGCTTGTAGTACGACTGCAACTGCTCCTTATGTTCATCAGCTCGCTCTGTAAGGTAGATGAATTGTTGATCTGTGTAGAACTTCATCAGAGGTCAAAATCTCTATAATGTGTTTGGAGTCATGCGAGGTTCTGCTTCTATGGCTCTCTTCATTTGAAGGTAGTACGTATGAATAACATCATTCGACTGCCACTTTTTGTTCATGTCGCTCGAGTACCATAGTGTGGATAACTTCTTAGCAAGCGGTTCGAATGGTTCAATATCCAAGAAGGTCGCACCTTCCGGCATATCCCAGGAAACAAAGGTGATAAGGATCAGGAGCTAACTGAAATGGAACTCATAGCCCTGATCCTAGGCTTCGCGACAGCCTAGCTCTAGCTGATTCACCAGGTAATTTGCCCAGTTCATCTACAAACCTTCTATGCACTTTCCTGTGAGGTCAAAAACAAAGTCTGTGACCTGCGTAGGTCTGTTCTTCCTTACTAACTTTCCTGCAATTAATTGACAGGCGAGGCATATTGCGCCATTTTGAATGGAGTCTACCTTGTAGCCTCACGTTCCCTTTTTGACATCGCCATATGTATCCTTGATTTTCTGTGCTAGTGCATGATCTGTGGATTTTCTTGGATAGAACTCATGTGGATCGGGTCCTTGCATACTCAAGCCCTTGATCCTATGGATCAACGTTGGGTCGATTATGATACAATGGTCTAGCCATAAGTAGTTGCCATGGTAACATGAAAGCAATAACTTGACACATGCATTGACTTCCTGGTGTCAATAGGGATGATTTTAGGGGCTAAATTTCACTCATGGGATAATTTTCCATGGTTTTTCCAAAAATGAGATTCACTATTTTAAAAATGATTCGCCCAAATTCTATAGGATAAAATTATTTGACCTAAAAAATCGCCAAAATTTTATAAAAACTATATAAAATCCTTAGAAATTTGAATATTTTTACAAAAATATCGCCAATCATTTATAGTTGGCATATGAATGATTAGTAAGTTTCGCCAAGGTTTCTACATTTTAAAATAAATTTCCATCCTTAAAATCATCCCAGGCTAGTGCCTTCCAAAGTGAGGGATCTTCATTACATTTAACAAAGTGGACTGCACGAGGTTCATTATCCATGGCTGAGGGATTATCTTTGAGTTCTTCCCCTTCATCTTGGTCAGGTACTTATACAGAGCAAGCATACTGTAGTTTTTTCGATCTTCGAGGTTGAAGTCACTGAACTTCAACACTGTGATCTTATCCTGTTGTGCGTGAACTGCATGTACCCCCTTCGTGAGGGACGCAGTAATCACAGTGTACTCAAATTCTCTTGGCACACTATCTCGACTCACTGCCCTCACCAGAGGTGGGATGTAATCCAGAAATATGGACGAGATCAGCTTCGCATTGGCTAGGTCATCTCTGTGTTTAGTTCTCTTTTCTACTAATGGTCAGGATGATCCGACTCCATGAGTAGTCGACGGAGAGGCTTGAAGTCCTCTCATCGAGGATGCTTGAATACTTGCAAACATCGCTCTTTCAAACATTACTCTTTCATTCATTAGGTAAATAAGAACTTCTTCGGTAATTTTCTCTGCAGCACTAAGCTCATCCGACATGCACACTCGCAGTTGAATGTCTCGGGTTCGAAGAGTAATTGTTCAATGCAAAGAGATAGATGACACTAATGCGGTAATCACTGTGCGAAATCAACTATGCTGCGAGCTCTGATAGTCATGATTGGAAAAAGTGTTCTTGTTGCGTGGCAAGATGAGATAAATAGATAAATCAACAACAGATCTCTTGCAACGGGTGAGAATCCTTCATTAACTCAGTTCTGTCCATTGTGGTGTGGTCCCAACGGTCTGGTGGTGAACTTTTTGACCATAAATTCCTTTCTACCCATTCAGGTCGTCGGTCAAACGATTATACTATCTCTAATGGCTATATGGCTTCGCCATGGCGAAGTGCCATGTGACGCTGTTCTAATACTCCAACGAAGCTCCAATTTTACAAATTTTCCTTCTGCGAAGTTCCCTCGGGAACCTTCTGTAACTTTTCAATCTTAGCTCTCTTCTTACTTATTTTTCTAGCCTTCTTTCCACTGAGCTTCGTCTTGGAGTTCCCTTTTCCATTCTGATTCTTATCTTCTTTTGACAGAGTAAATTTGTGCTATTGAGGTTCCTTCCTATAAATCAAGGGTAATACTTCATCTATACCTAGAATAGGTACTTCAGTCTTCTGCAAATCTTCTAGTGTTCTTCCTACTTCGATATCCAAATATCTGGTTTGAAATAGCTTCGCCTGGTTTTCCTGTTCTTCAATCAAATGTGCAATCCTCCTAGTGATGAAATCTTTTAACTCTTGCTTCTTCTGTTCTAGGATTTCCTCTTCTTTTCTTCTGGCATGATCTCCTTCAAACCAAGGTTTTCCTAATAACATAGCAAATGGAGCGCTATTCTCAATAAATTTAACAGCTTCAAATTCTTCCTCTGTCGAAGTTCCATGAGCACTCATAGATATCCTGGTAAGTCTTCCACATAGGGTTATCAACTTTCCTTTGAACAATCCTATTCCTCCCAATGAAGGAATCATAATAGGCTTTCCTAGAATTTCCCAAGTTCTTTCGGTCATGATATTCACCTGTGTTTCCTCATCCAGAACACAGTCAATGTCGAAGTCCCCTATTCTTGCTTCAATGCACTCTTTTTCTTTAAATACCTCTGATAAACTGACATGTCAGTGATCATTCAGGTTTTCTTGCATCTGTAGTAATAATTTCTCTGATCCTTTCTGGGGTTCTGTCATAGTATCAGTTTCTAGATCTACCTTAGGGTTTTCTTGGTTCATATTCATTCTTTCAACTTTAGTAATCATTCTAGGGCAATCCAATACTTCATGGTCCATAGATTTGCAACAGAGGAAACTAGGTGTCTTTCCAGGGCATTCCTTAGCTAGATGTCCCGGTCTTCTACAACTGTGACAAATGGTTAATCCTCTCTTTCTCTTAAATGATCCCCAGCCTCTCCTATACTGCATGCTAGGATCATGGTAGCTAACCTGCAAAAAATTCTTTCTAGGATCCTGCATCCATTTGTTAGTCCAGACATTCTTGCTATGCATAGGTATAACATATCTTTCACTATTCTTATTAGATCTACTCATATCAAATCTTCTTTCTTCTACCAGTGCCCTAGTTTTCAAGCTAGGAGAAATCTTATCAAAGATACCTAGATCCATACTTTAGAAACAAAAATTTCCACTAATCTTATCTTCAGTAGAGCACAAAGCTTCTAGATCTTAAAAAATTTCACTATTCTTACCTTTATCAGAGCACAAAGAATTCAAATCTTACCTCTTTTCTTCAGATCATACTTCTTTATTTAGCACAAAGCTTCAAAAATCAAGTAGAATACTGCGCACTAGAGAGACATATCTACGCACAAAGCTTTCACAATTTTAGGTCAGTTCTTTGCACAAATCTTCTTTTTCCTCAATTCCCAACAATCATAGTTTCAGGTCAGATCTTTGCACAGAGCTTCTTCTTCCTCAGTTCCCAGCAATCACATTTTCATCTCCTGACAACAGAATCATTTTTTGGCATAGGGGTAGACCCAGGGTTCAACGCTACAACAACGCACCAACAAAACCCTAACTACCGCCCCTTTCAACAACACCTGCGAAGAAGATGAAGTCCCACCCGAGGTAGAGGCAGGGGTGGTTTCAGGACTCCAGTGTCTGCAACCTTTGCTGGTACACAGATTTGTGATTCTAATCACTTAACATAGCACTCAACAGTTATATTTATCAATATTCAGTTCTTAGTTACAACACAGTTAAACCCTAATTACAACACAACACAGTATTCAACCAGATATAGCATCTAACAAAACTTAGCATGATGAAACAAATCAGATCTTAACAGATTCAACACTAAGCACATGTACATAAGTCAGATCTAACATCCATCCATATTATTAAGCACTAAGCATAAACATATCATTCATCTATATTAAATCACTAAGCACATTAACACATAAGAACATCAACACATTGCACAAAGTAGAGCAACACAGCATGTACGTGGTTCACCACCACCTTGGGGTTACGTCCACCAACTATTCTCTTCTTTATTAGCTTATTCAATAGGTTACATGTATAGAGCCTCAAAACCCCTACTCCGCAAAGGACATGAGATCTGCATAGCTCGCTAGATCCTCCTTCCCTGAGTAGATCTAAGCACACAACCTCTTACAATGACTTGCACTTAGCTCTGCAAGTCTCACATAGTATGCACCAAAAAAATTACAACTCTTGATCACACAGATCCAACTCTAGCACTTAGCCACTTGTTTCCCTATATCCTCACTACATCGCCTAACATCTATTTATATATACAAAATAGGCCTAAGCATGGGTGAACCCATGGGCCGACATTCCCATACCTGTTACATAATCCCAAATCCCAAAAAGGGCCCTAAAAGGGGCCGAGATCTCGTGATCTCCGCTTCGTCTTGCGCTCCGCCTTCGACATCCTATCGAATTCCCAAAATTAGGTCAAACATGACCAAGAATCCTCAAAACATGGTCAAGGGCCAACATTGACTTTCTCTAGGAAGAAGCGATGTTCCAATAAGATTCTGCTATGTTGAAGAACTACTAACTTGAGAAGGTGGAGTTTGTGCAATCTTCATGGCACTATTCAATTAACTAGGAAGGAAAAGACCTATCCCACTTTATACCTGACTTGAGATAGCAACAATATTACCTATTTTTCCCACATCATGACCAACGAAAAGGTGTGAGGATGTGGTGACCGTACTAGTAACAACATATGTAAGTGGTGGAGTAAAAATGGTTGATTGATACCTAATCTATCAAAAATATCATGACTCGAGGGAGTTTTCCATAAAGGAAGAAATAAAGTTCTACTTGGATCTGATATGCTAGAGGTTTGAACAGAGGTAGTGAATCCTTCACTTTGATCAGGTTTTACCGATTCCATATTTTCTTCTTCAAAATTCCTTGACGGTAATCTAGGATAATCTTCAGTTACAATTTCTCCTAAATAATTTACTCGAACTAAAAGTGGACCAAGGGGATCAGTTAATGGTGGATTTGTAGGAGGGAAAAAACCTTCAGGAACAATTGTGATAATTCCCTCAGAATGTTCAATCAAAGGAGCAGTAGCACTCCCAGTGTCAAAGTAAATTCCTTTGTCAACAATATCTCCACGAGAAGTATCTTTTGGTGAATGGGGAGGTATTGGTTGATAATATTCAGGAGGCAATACTTGCATCCTATGTGAATGAAGAGGAACTTCACCAACCATGGTAGAAAGGGTAGAAAATTTAAAGCCCACTATAGAAAACAAACAACACTCACCTAACAAAATAGGAAGCAAACCATGCAAACAAAATTTTTCATAGTGAACGCACTAGTTGATGATGAAACTCAACATTGTGAGAGAAATGTAAAAAGGGTCGGGGTGGAGCGGGTGGACCAGTTACATTGGAAACCTGCTAACAAACTTACTCCCTGGTGTAATTTCCCACACAGAATAACTGTTGGTTACTCTCAAGGGAGCCCGAGTGAGTTTGACCAACGTTTGACCCAGATACAATAGAGACTTTCCCCTCCACCATCACCTTGTCTAGAAGCCCTAAATATTATGGCCTCTAAGGTTACCAGTTACAATACCCAATCCTTAGGAAATAGTCAATAGTAGAGTATACATGCAAGGGCGGGGTCAAAACTTGAAATCCCCTTGAGAGGTGCCTCAAACTGAGGTAATACCTCTCAAGTGATCCCCAAGTGTCTAACGACACCATTTGTAATACATGTAGACCACTCCACCAAGACCAACGAAGTGGTGTTATTTACTCCATTGATCCCAATGTGACCTCATGATTTACCCTTGTGTGAGAAGGGTTTCCCAGGACAAAGATGTGGCAATTGGATTTAGCTCCATAACAAAAGATTCAATATTGGTTTACAACTTTGTAGAGTTATTCTCACCACATATTCCAAAGCTCTACACCTAAGATAATGTTGGTGTGCTACCAGATAAACAATATCGAATGAATTTTATTATCCCTTAGTTTTAAAAGAATGTTGTTTTACTCAAAAGGATGCAGAAGTGAAACTGATGATGTTTGACCTTGACTCAAAATATCATCCAATAAGATATGAAATGCAATTTCTGTTCGATGAATCCTAATTACATGAGAGAGAGAAGGTACTTTATTTTGAAACACAAAACTCAAAATAAATTTCTTTTCAAGATAGATCCCAATATTTTCACAAAACAATCAATGACTCAATGATTCTAATTCAGCCTAAAAGTCTAAATGCATAATCTTTTTCCTCTTGATTTAGGATTGCAAATGGATGCAATTCCACCTACGTTCTTTCTTTTTTCAATTAATATGAAAGTTTGCAAGGAAAGAAACAAAAGATTCTTCAAGGGAAAAATATACATCCACAAATCAAGAAACAATAGAAAGATACAATAAAAATTCCCACAGTGATATTTCCAAAACTACAAAGATATTCCAAACTCAAAGAAAAAGATAGAAATCTTATTTTTTTCAAAACAAAATCCTTAACAAAAATGATAAGAAAAAACCATTGAATAAATCACTTTGACAAAAGAAATTAAGGGCCAACTGAGAGACACTCAAAGACCAAACTAATATATTACACCTCTTTAAGATATAGGCAAAAAATCACCAAAGAAAAATCCAAGCAATCATGAATAAATTGAGACAATGATAAAAAATAGGCTCCGAGACTACTAAGAAGACTGTAAAGCAAACCTAAGATTCACAACAAAGTTTAGATCTAAGACTTGGGTAGGAAAAATTCAAATAAAATTTTATTTTCCAAAAGTGTCAAAGGCTATTGTGGCACACAGAGAGACAATCCAGAGTGTCGTAGGCTGAAAACTATGAATACTGCGATAATGTCGCACTGGTTCTCAAAGGTAGGGTACGACAATAAAGAATATCTTGGAAAAAATAAAAAACTAAAGAATATTTCCAGTGACTTTTAGGGTTGACTAATCACACAATGTCAGGTGAAGACTCAGATATCTAAAGCAATGCAAGGTAGCAAGGCTAAGAGAACAAATCTAAGGGAAATGATCCCATTGGAGTCGCCAATTTTGTTACTAGAAAAATTGGTCTGTGTAGACACATGCTAATCTCCCTAGACTCAAAAACCAAGACTAGAACAAAACAAACATAGCATAAAACTTTCTCTATGTTGTTATAATCAAATTACCAATTAGTGAAGGATTCATACCTTGTAATCAACTATTTTCCTTGCTAGTTATATCTTCTAGCTGCTTTGTCATGAGACATATGTATGATAACCTGTAAGAAACACAAGCCAACAAAGGTGAAAGTAACAAGTATAATTTGATACTGTTGGATTACTGAGAGGGGGGTGGTGGTGGGGGGGAGGGGGTGAATCAATAATAGAGCAATTTAATCATTTTCAACTGTATAATCCAAGTGTTATATCAATGTAACATTATCATACAATAACTGCAGAGTAAATAAGCAATGAACAAATGAACAATCATACACATACACAGTACACCAATATTTTAAGTGGAAACCCAAAGCGAGAGAAAACCACAGAATGATTTTTCTTATATGCCTTGAAAACTTACATTCATTGGAAGCACCAACTTCCTTTGTTTTCCAGCTGTAAGTGGAAGGAGGCTCCAACCCCCTTGTTTCTCAGGCTACAACTTGAGGGAAGATACAACTCCCCTATTCTCTGGCTACAACCCCCTATGTTCTCCGGCTACAACTGGAAGGTGGATACAACCACCTATCCTTTCCCCATCCAACTGCCCTGAAGTAGAAGTATAATGATGGAACCACTATCACACTATCACTGTGAGATATACTACTGTAAAAATGTACCAATAAACCTGAACCATGCATCAACCATGCATCAACATGTACCAAACAACCTGTAATCAACTTGTACCATAAACAAGTGCATCAACCATGCACCAATCTGTACCAAACAACTTGTAATCAATCTGTACCATAAAAAAGTGCATCCAACCATGTACCAAGTATGTGCCAATCATGTGTCAACTACTCATCAACTATGACTCATCAATACGTACCAACATCATCAACTATACACCTCATGTATGTTCCAACTCATCAACTACTTGTCTCAACCATGTACCCAACATGTACCTTAACAAAAATCCCTCATCAATTTCATCATCCAAACATGATTTGTAACTCTGTAATAGACCTACTGTATATGATCACATACCTGCAAACCTTCCTTAAATTTCACAACAAGAGACTAGAATTTTCATCGAAATTTTCTTTAGTCTCACATGACTAGTTTGGTATTAGTCAACAACCCTAACTTGCAATAATCATAACTATGTACCTGTAATGAATAAAGATCTGAAAATAGTACACAATGTTCTTCAGTTTGTTTTATGCAATTCCTCTAGGTGTCACTACTTGGAACCTCTCAGAAAAGGAGTTATAGAAAAAATGACATACCTTGCTGAAATCTGGCTTATTCTAGAGAGAGAACTTGTAGAGCATGCCCCGCACAAAATATTTGTTGAATTGATCCGAAAATGTTACACATAATTTCTTTATTTTAGTGTTAACCCACTTCTAATTTCTCCATTAAATTTATTATTTAAATAATTTATTTTGTATTCACTTTGAATTATAGTACACTCATCAGTTCACTTTATTATTTACCTTCTAAAATCTCTTAAACCACTTTGACTACTTTGACATTTTGGGGATTCTAGATGACATATGAGGGTCCTCCAACTTCATAAGGCTATAACTCTCAAACTGTGAGGGGTTATGTGACGTTCCACATACCAACGAAAATGGAATGACATGTACGATCCATATAGAATAGTATTACCTTCAACTATATTAAAACTCATACCATTATACATGAAACAACCTTGGGTCCATTACCCAAAAAATTGTGCTACCAGACTTTTTTCAAGGGTTGGAATCAATGAAAACCAACCTTAATCAACAATATCCCCCTTTTTTATTGATGGAAACACTCTGATGCAATACTGAAATCATGTCATGCAATACGGAAGTCATATCACACATGCTCCCCCTAGAACCATGCTTATGTCCTCCGCATCTCTGTGACCATTTCTCCTCCTAGAGTCATGCCTCTTTCCTCTGCATCTGATAAATCTCTCCCCCTTTGTCATCAATGGAAAAGGTATCTTTCCATCTGAGGTTTCTCCCCCTAATTGAATTGTCTGATCTCCCAACCTGAACTTTCCTCTTTATGGTGCTTCCTCGTGTACATCTAATACATGTAAGATAAGCATTCAAAAGCATTCATTTTGGAGTAGAAATAAATCCCAGTCTCTAGCAAAGATACTCAAAGGCTTCCCATGGAAGCGGGTTTGTAAATATGTCTTCCACTTGTTCTTTTGTGCCCACATACTCAACTCTGATGTTCTTTTCTGCAACCTGTTCCCGTAGAAAGTGATACTTTATTGGAATGTGCTTCGTCTTGGAGTGCATCACCGGGTTCTTTGAGATACTGATGGCGCTTGTATTATCACAATATATTGGAATGGGCTCATCATACTCAACCTGTATATCTGTCAAAGTTTGTTTCATCCATAGAACCTACGTATAACATGCTGTTGCAATATACTCTGCCTCGACTGTAGATAGAGATAATGATGATTGTTTTTTCCTTAGCCATGATACTAAACACTCACCCAAGTAGAACACTGCTCCATTGGTGCTTCGTCAGTCATCAATACAACCTACCCAATCTACATCTGTGTAGGAAATACGTGATATATCCTTTCCTTTTGGATACCATAATCCAAATTCTTCTGTTCCTTTGAGATATCTGAAAATCCTCTTCACTGCTAATGCATGTGATTCCTTTGGTAATGCTTGAAATCGTGCCACCTGTACAACTTTCTACATTACATATGGTTTGGATGCTATCACATATAGTAGGCTACCAATTATTGACCTGTATTGCCTCTGATCTGTAGACTTTGAATCATCATCTTTGCTTAACTTTCAACTGGTTTGCATGGAAGTGATAACTAGTTTGCAATCTTCCATTTCGAACCTCTTTAGCATTTCTATGATATACTTGGTTTGGGAAATAAAAATTCCTTGGTTTCTTTGACATATCTGAAGTCCTAGAAAGAAGGATAGTTCTCCAAGTAATGACATTTCAAATTTATTCTGCATATCCTTTGCAAATGTCTGGCTTAACCTGTCATCATCACTACCAAAAATAATATCATCAACATAAACTTCAATTAATAAAATACTATCTTGATTTACCTTGATGTAGAGGTTGTTGTCTACACTTGGAGAACTATCTTGACTTACCTTGGAGAACTGTCATCATCACTACCAAAAATAATATCATCAACATAAACTTCAATTAATAAAATACTATCTTGACTTATGTTGATGTAGAGGTTGTTGTCTACACTTCCTTTTCTGAACCCTGCTTGATGTAGATATTTATCCAGTCTAGAGTACCATACTCTAGAAGCCTGTTTTAGACCATACATGACCTTCTTTAATTTACACACATAATATGCATTCTCTGACAACTGAAATCCTTCTTGTTGTTCAATGTAGACTTCTCCTTCAAGTTCCCCATTCAAAAAAGATGATTTTATGTCCATCTGACACACTTTAATATTTTTGAAGCATGCATAGGATAAAAGAAATCAGATTGCTTCCATTCTGGAAACTGGGGCAAATGTCTCTTCAAAGTCGATTCCTTCAACCTGTTCAGATCCTTTACATATTAATCTAGTTTTGTTCCTTGTAACCTATCCATCTTCATTCAATTTATTCCTGTATACCCACTTTGTGCCAATCACATTCTTATCCTTTGGTCTTGGAATCAATTCCCAAGTGTCATTCTTCTCTATTTGATCCAATTCTTCATCCATGGCCTTGTTCCAAAATTCAGCCTTGTTGGCCTCTTCAAAATAGGTTGGTTCAATCGTAGATGTGAGTTCTAGGTGCATTTGTTCTGGTGAACAAATTCTTCTTCTAGTCTCAACTCTCGTGTCTTTGTTTCCGATAATCTGATCTGAAGGATGATTCTTCTTTACTCGTATGCTAGGCATTTTTGGAGTTACTTGCTGAACTTGCTCTTTAGTTTCTATCGGATCCTCTTCGTCTTCCCATTCTTTTTCATATTTTGTTTCTTCTTCGTAAAGTTGTTCCATTGATTCATTTTCTTCTTCCTTTAATTCTTGTCTACCTATTTCATCAATTATTACGTTGATGATTTCCACCACTTTGTTCAATCTCATGTTGTAACACTTGTATGATTTTCTTGTACTTGAGTAACCAACAAGTACTCCTTTGTCCACACGAGATTCAAACTTTCCCATTCTTCCATCTTCTCTTTTGATGTAACATTTGCTTCCAAAAACTATGAAGTGCTTTACATTTTCTGGTCTTCCTTTCGATAGCTTGTAAGGAGTTTTGTTATTGTTGTTTCTGAGAATTACTCTGTTTTGAATGTGAACCATTGTATGCATTCCCTGTGTCCAAAAAATATCTGTCAATTTGGAATCCATTATTATTATTCGAGCCATTTCCTGTACTGTCCTGTTCTTTATTTCAACAACTCCATTCTGTTGAGGTATCTTAGCAATACAGAATTACCTTTTTATTCCATGACTGCTGCAGTAGTCCATAAATTCCTTTGAAGTGAACTCTCCTCCATTATCAGATCTCAATCATTTGATTTTTTAATCCATTTCATTTTCAACCATTTCCTTGTAGATCTTGAAGTTTTCAAAAGATTCTGACTTATTCTTGAGAAAGCAAACTGCGATCATTCTTGTATAATCATCAACTAATAACATAACACATTTCTCACCTTTTAATCCATTTGTTGTAGTTTGTCCAACTAGATAAGTATGCACAATTCCATTGATGTTATCGTTGAATATTCCTTTGATTTGAACCTGGTCTTTGTTTTCTTTCCTTGTTCACAATGCTTGCATAAAGTGTTGGTTGGTTTCATGATCCAGGACATTTCTCTGACTACTTCTCTTTTGTTGACTTTGACAAGGTTATAAAAATGTATGTGACCCATTCTTCTGTGCCATAACCAACTTTCATCTTCCTTTCCTAGACAACACTTTTCATTTCCAATTTCACTTAACACATATATGTTGCTTGAAGTTTTCGCAGCTGTAGCAATCAATTTTCCTGAACCTTCTTTTCTTATCTTTCACTTTTGTGAATCGAAAGTAACTTTATGACCTTCGTCACACATTTGACTCACACTTAGAAGATTATGTTTCATATCTTCCACTAGCAGAACATTTTCTTCCTTTTTATTCTTGTTCCCAATTATGACTGTGCCTTTTCTAATGATTTTGGCTGAATCATCATTTTCGAAGGAGACTGATCCATCTATTTCCTTTCGTAATGTAAGAAACCTATCTCTATCACCTGTCATGTGTTTTGAACACCCACTGTCAACATACCAACCACATTTCTTCTGCTTATCTTGTAGAGCGAGTGTGCATTCTTCATTGCTATACTGATCCTGCTTTCTTATCCATGTCCTTTTCTGAGGTTCCTATCTGTGACTGTTGTTATTCTATTGTAGTTGTCTAGGAGGGACTGTCATTCTACAATCTTTGGCCATGTGTCCAAAATTGTTATATTTGTAACATTCCACTTCATTGCTCAAAGATTCAAACATGTTGTAACTTCTTCTCTGTGTTTCACTAGGCCTTCTTGGATAACCCCTTTGTGTATGACTTTCAAAGTTGTTTTTGTTCCTATTGTTAGCTCTGCAATTCACAACTTTATGTCCAAAATTATTACATGCATAACATAAACCAAAAAAGATAGTTTTATACCTGGGAGTTGAATATCTTCTGAAGGGAGGTACTCTTATGAATTCTTCTTCTTCCTGAGGCCTATCTGTCGGTTGTGTATTCTGAAATATGAATCTTCTCGGTGGAGGATTGTCCATGTAATCTTCCTTGTAGATCTTCCTATCCCCCTTGATTGTTTTTGCAAATCTTTTTGGATTTGTTTCTTTCTCTGTTGTTTTGGAGCTTGATCATTTTTCTGTCTTATTGTATCCAAGTCTGGACTTGTCACGATGAGATTTTTGACTACTGATAATGTCATCCAAAACTTTTGAGCTGTTCTGCATAGATTTCTTTTAAAGATCCTTTCTTAATGTGACAATCTCTGCTTCCAAATTTCCAATGATCTTGTCTTTTTATCCTAGCTGTTCTTTGAGTGCTTCTTCAATTCTTTTATCTTCTTCTATTTGAACCTTCAAATTTGTGATCATTTGTTCTAGTTCTTGAGTGTCTTCTTTCTTATCTAGTTCTGCTTGTAGTTTCTTATTTTTCTTCTTTTCTCTTCTAATAACTTCTATGGCACACATTAAATCCTCTCAGTAGTCAACTTCTTCATATTCTTCTTCGGCTTCTTCATATTCTTCTTCAAATCATTCTTTATCAGAGTCTTCTACTGCCATGAATAAAAATCTTTCTGTCTTAGTGTCAATGACTTCATCTTCATCTGATGATGAGATGTCTTCTTTGGTGCATAATATTTTCTTGAAACCTTTCTTTGTGGTTATTTTGCCTTTATATGTTTGTTTTCTTTTTGAGTAACCTTCATCATTTATCTTTTTATTATAAGGACATTTGTTAGCAAAATGACCAATACCATCACAATTCAAACAAATTAAATGAAGCTTACCTCTATACCTACCATCGGTTCCCTTGTTCAGTCTTTTGACAAAGTTGGCCACTTCTTCATCATCTTCCGAGACGTCAATGTTGCTCCTATGTTCTTCTTTTTGCCTTCTCTTTTTCTTTGAATTTTTGGATGCTTTGAAGGCTGCTTCTTTTATATCTGGATTTTCTTGTTTAGTTATCATTTCATATGCTGTGAATATTCCATGTAATTCGTCCATTCTTATTGAGTTTAGATCCAATCTTTCTTCTAGTGTTGATATCTTAGGGTCAAATCTCATAGGAAGAGATCTTAGTACTTTTTGAACAATTACAGATTTTTTGATTTCTTCTCCCAATCCTATGATTGCATTTACTGTTTCA
This sequence comes from Picea engelmannii, assembly GCA_009831015.1. Classification (NCBI taxonomy): domain Eukaryota; kingdom Viridiplantae; phylum Streptophyta; class Pinopsida; order Pinales; family Pinaceae; genus Picea; species Picea engelmannii. The sequence continues at coordinate 112,374 of ML782275.1, forward strand.
ACAACTAGTAAAAAGTAAGCTGCAATATTCTCATATTCCTTCATCTTAAGTTGTTTGAACTAACCTTTGTAAGTTTGAAGCTTTGCTGCTTTGACTTTTGAATCTCCTTCATAAATATTTTGAATTTTGTCCCAAATTTATTTAGCGGATTTACAATGTGAAACTTTGGTGAATACCATTTCACTAAGACCATTCAGAAGTGCATTTTTGGCTTTGGAATTATTCTAACCGAGTTTCATTGCTTTGTCATTTGTTGGTGGAACTGCTAGTGTTGTGTATCCATAATCAATTGATTGCCAAATTTCAAATCCCTGTGCCTGTATATATGTTTTCATCCTTATGCTCCAAAATGCATACTTTTGTCCATTGAACTGTGGTATTCCATTTTTATACAAGTTGTTTCTCTCCATGATCTACCTTTCAGTGGTTAAACTGATTTGTGAAGGAACCTGCTCTAATACCAATTGTTGGATTACTAAGAGGGGGGGTGAATCAGTAATAGAGCAATTTAATTTTTTTAAGCATATAATCCAAGTGTTATATCAATGTAGCATTATCATCCAACAACTGCAGAGTAAATAAGCAATGAACAAATGAACAATCATACACATACACAGTACACCAATGTTTTACGTGGAAACCCAAAGCGAGAGAAAACCACATAATACTTTTTCTTATATGTCTTGAATAATTACATTCATTGGAAGCACCAACTTCCTTTGTTTTCCAGCTGCAACTGGAAGGAGGCTCCAACCCCCTTGTTTCTCAAGCTACAACCTAAGGGAAGCTCCAACTCCCCTATTCTATGGCTACAACCAGAAGGAGGATACAACCCCCTATGTTCTCCAGCTACAACCACCTATCCTTGCCTCATCCAACCAACCTGAAGTAGAAGTAGAATGATGGAACCATTGTCACACAATCACCGTGAGATATATTGCTGTAAACCTGTACCAATAAAACTGAACCATGCATCAACTTGTACGTCAACCTGTACCATAAACAAGTGCATCAACCATGCACCAACCTGTACCAAACAACCTGTAATCAATCTGTACCATAAACAAGTGCATCAACCATGCACCAACCTGTACCAAACAACTTGTAATCAATATGTACCATAAATAAGTGCATCCAACCATGTACCAAGTATGTACCAATCATGTTTCAACTACTCATCAATATGTACCAACATCATCAACTATACATGTCATGTATGTGCCAACTCATCAACTACTTGTCTCAACCATGTACCCAACATGTACCTTAACCAAAAGGCCTCATCAATTTCATCATCCAAATATGATTTGTAACTCTGTAATAGATCTGGTGTATATGATCACATACATACAAACCTTCCTTAACTTTCACAACAAGAGACTATCATTTTCATCAAACTTTTCTTTAGTCTCACATGACTAGTTTGGGATTAGTCAACAACCCTAACTTGAAATAATCATAACTATGTACCTGTAATGAATAAATATCTGAAAATAGTACACAATTTTATTCAGTTTGTTTTATGCAATTCATCAAGGTGTCACTACTTGGAAACTCTCAGAAAAGGAGTTATAGCAAAAATGGCATACCTTGCTAAATTCTGGCTTATTCTAGATAGCAACCTTGTAGAGCGTGTCCTGCACGGAATATTTGTTGAATCAATCTGAAAATGTTACATAGAATACTACAGACTATACTCTAACCAACACATTTTATCTTACTGAATTTGGAGCTGTTTTGAAGAAGTTATGACGTTTTTACCCGAAACACCTTAGAAAGCATCATCAAAAGAATTTATCCTCCCTTGAATTCCGGCCTTCTTTTCTTCACCTTCCCTCTAAAATTCGGCTTAGATATCTTTTGGTTACCTGATTCACCTATAGATATTAAATATGCTCAAGCGTGATGTAAAAAGAAAGAGCCTTGCCTCTTATTTATACTCTCCAAGTAGCTTCCTTAGAAACATCTTCTAGGTCACTTTGCCCACTTTCCTTATTTTAGGGCTAACCCACTTCTAATTTCTCCATTAAAATTATTATTTAAATAATTTATTTTGTATTCACTGTTAGAAAAAAAATACCACGGAGCAATAAAATAAAACAAATGCAGAAATAAAACACAGAAGATACACAATACAAGAGAGACATAGATTTACGTGGTTCACCCAGTGTGGGCTACGTCTACCAGAGAAATTGCCAGGTCCTTTCTTTATTATTATCTAGCAAAATGAAGGGATACAACCTACAACAAAATCCACTGTAACTTCCTCTTCTTTCTCTCATAGTCTCCTCTCTCAGAATACAATACTCGCCAACATACATAGCCACAATACATTTCCCTCATAAAAGAGGGTTTCCTTCTAGGGCAAAAAAATCTAACATAATCTCTATCGTTAGATCTGCAACCTTATAATGAATGGTCCATATTTACAATGAAATTACAATATACTTTTACAAGGCATTTTTTGCTTCGGGGGCCCACTTGCCCCTAGACCCCCCATCCGGGGGGATAACCCCCCTAGACCCCGCAGAGGGGGTACCCCCCCTCTGTACTCCCCCACGTGGAAGAGTGTACATACTTCTGGGGTGTAAATACTTCATGGGGTATAAACATGGCTGAAAGTAAAAGACCTCTAAATCAAGTAGATAATGAGGCTCCACAACCAACAATCTCCCACTTGGAGACTGATCTCAACAACTCCATCGCTACTGTATATGCTAGACTCTAAACCTTCTTGGACTTGGAAAATTTCTCATCTTCATATTCTTTCTTGAAGACCAACTGAAACTGAGAAAGAACTCATTTTCTCCCTGGTTACTCCCTTTGTTAACATGTTTGCAGGATTCTGGCTAGTGTGTATCTTTTCCAGCTTCAATTGTCCATCTTCCAAGGTGGATCGTATGAAGTGGTACCTCAACTGTATATGCTTAGTATTTGAATGGAAGACTGAGTTCTTTGCAAGGTGAATGGCGCTCTGACTGTCACAGTACAACTTGTTGTTCTCCTTCTTCTTTCCCAATTCCTCCATAAACCTTTGTAACCAAATCATCTCTTTACTAGCCTCTGTAGCAGCAACATACTCTGCCTCTGTTGTTGAAAGTGCAACAACCTTTTG
>ML782275.1:118605-172849 GCA_009831015.1 Picea engelmannii
AGTTGATTAGTAACCGTATTAAATTCATTTAAATGATCTGCAACAGACCCACCTTCCGACATCTTCATATTAAATAATCTCTTCATTAGAAATACCTTATTGGATGCCGAGGGTTTTTCATACAATTTGGCCAACGCGTCCATTAAACCCTTCATTGTATTTTCTTTCAAGATATTGAAAGCCACCGACGCTGCCAGGCTCAGCCGTATAGTTCCTAGAGCCTTTCTGTCAAGAATCTCCCATTCTTCATCCTTCATGGCCGCCAACTTCTTTGCTACTCCGCTCAATGGTAGGAATAGATCCTTCTGATATAAATAATCTTCCATCTGCATCTTCCATAACTGGTAGTTTTGGCCGTTAAATTTCTTGACCCTAAACTTTCCATCTTTCGACATTGCTCCCACTCGAACCAGGAACCCTCTTTTCCTGCGAGTTACCTTACGCTCTAATACCAGTTGTTAGAAAAACATGACCGTGGAGCAATAAAATAAAACAAATGCGGAAATAAAACACAGAAGATACACAATACAAGAGAGACACAGATTTACATGGTTCACCCAGTGTGGGCTACGTCCACCAGAGAAATTGATAGGTCCTTTCTTTATTATTATCCAGCAAAATGAAGGGATACAACCTACAACAAAACCCGCTGTAACTTCCTCTTCTTTCTCTCACAGTCTCCTCTCTCAGAATACAATACTCGCCAACATACATAGTCACAATACATTTCCCTCATAAAAGAGGGTTGCCTTCTAGGGAAAAAAACCCTAACATAATCTCTATTGTTAGATCTGTGACCTTATAATGAACGGTCCAGATTTACAATGAAATTACAATATACTTTTATAAGGCAATTTTTTCTTCGGGGGCTTCACCCCCGAACCCCCATCGGGGGATGCTGCCCCCGAACCCCCATCGGGGGATGCTACCTCCGAACCCCCGCGGGGGGCTTGCTTGCCCCCAGACCCCCCAGCCGGGGGGATATCCCCCCCAAACCCCTCAGAGGGGGTACCCCCCCCTCTGCACTCCCCTGCGTGGAAGAGTGTACATACTTCTAGAGTGTAAATACTTCATGGGGTATAAACACGGCTGAATGTAAAAGACCTCTAAATCAGGAAGATAATCAGGCTCCACAACCAACATTCACTTTGAATTTTAGTACACTCATCACTTCACTTTATTATTTACCTTCTAAAATCTCATAAACCACTTTGACTACTTTGACCTTTTGGGGCTTCTAGATGACATATGAGGGTCCTCCAACTTCGTAAGGCCATAACTCTCAAATCGTGAGGAGTTATGTAACGTTCCACATACCACCAGAAATAGAATGACATGAAATATCCATATAGAATAGTATTAACTTCAAATATATTAAAACTCATACCATTATACATGAAACAACCTTGGGTCCATTACCCAAACCTTTGTGCTACCAGACTTTCTTCAAGGGTTGACATTAATGACAACCAACCCCAATCAACATATACAACCTATGAAAATGATCAAGGAGAAATGAAAAAAAGATAATCAAATAAAGACACCCTTTGTGGGAAAGAAACTATATCACTGTATTAATAATAATGAAAAGAGATTTCAACCAAAGTTGCCTTGATGTTGTGAAGCTCCTTCCAAAAATCTCACTACTCCAATAACCACAATGCATCCAAGAAATCCATCACCATCAACTGACTCCTTTAGCTAATATTGAATTCCTCAAAGCCAAATAATAAATAACAATCTTTTAACAATAAACCAGAAGCAAAGCTATCAATCATTATTCTTGATTCACTATTTTCTATTAACCTTTCCTCATGAAGGAAGCTTCCTTTTATAGATTGAAGAGGAAACGGGTGAGGACGTTAGGATTATAGGTTAGGATACCCCTAGATCAGGAGTATAGGTGATATCCAAACTGAACATAGAATACCTCATCTCGAAGCTTGTCTTCTAGAATCTTCTCGAATTTCATCGTTTTCTCCCCTTTTAAGCAGTGTTGTACTGTGTAGTGGAGCAACTTGAGACACTGTTGCATCTTGCAGTGGTGCAACATGCGACACTTGAGGGTGTTTCACCCTGCAGTGATGCAAGCTGCGAAACTCTCTTAAATTAAGGATTTAAAGGCCCTAATAACATGTTTAACCCTTTTTGCATGCTTTCCTTCTCTCAAACTAAGATTCTTATTCAATAATCATATCTTGTATTCTCTAGACGATAGAGAATAAGTGAACATCATCAGTTGTGACAAAATATTGTGTATCACACTTTATTTTAATCATTCTACATCTCTTTATAGTTTTGTTTTCATAGATTGCACTTTTGTTTTATTTAAGTTTATGCATTTTCTCTCTTGTTTTCTTCACATTTAAAATCTCAAGAAAACCCCAAAAAACTTATGTTTTGCATAAGAAAAAGAAATTAAAAAAAATGAAAAAAGGAACAAAAAAATTGAAGATTTTATCAAAAGAATATTTGAATCCATCGAGGTTCAGATCGAAAGAATGAGATAACACTTTACCTGAAATACTGACACCGATGAAAACCTTGTGAGAAAGTACCGAAGAACCATTAATCATTGGGGGGAAATCAAGTGAACGTTGAAATAAAATGTCAAGAGTTTTGTTGATCACCAATAAGCCATTGGGCATCGACGATAATCAATGAGTCTTAAAGAAACAAGGTTAAGGATTATGTCGATTGTTGATTAACCATCAAGCATCGGTGAAAATCCTATGAGCATGAAAGAGAAAATATTAACCTTTTCCATCGATACTGATGAATATTTTAAAGAGTAAAACCTTATCAAGTGCTAAGGGCACATCCTGGTCGTTCGATCATTAACAATAATGAATCTTAATTGTCAATCCTTCAATATGAATCTTTTCTACCTCGGTGATCATATAATTACATGTCATCATTTGTACTTAACACTTGCCACATCACCTAACACATCACCTGCCACTCCACTATATATATGGACAATCTGTTGGATTATTGACAGGGGGGGTGAATTAGTAATAGAGAAATTTAATCCTTTTTCACCATAAAATGCAACTGTTATAACAATGTAGAATTATCATCCAATAATTGCAGAGCAAATAAACAATGAACAAATGAGAAATCATACACATACATAGTACACCAATGTTTTTACGTGGAAACCCAAAGCGGGAGAAAACCACATAATGGTTTTTCTTATATGTCTTGAAGAATTACATTCATTGGAAGCACCAAATTCCTTTTTTTTCCAGTTGCAACTGGAAGGAGGATAAAACCCCCTAGTTTCTCAGGCTACAACTTGAGGGAAGCTCCAAATCCCCAATTCCCTGGCTACAACTAGGAGGCCAAACCCCCTTATGTTCTCTGAATACAACCAGAAGGTGGTTACAATAACCTGTCCTTGCCCTGTCCAACTTCCCTGATGTAGAAGTAGAATGATGGAACCACTGTCACACTATCACTGTAAGATATATCACTCTAAAAACTTGTACCAATCAACCTGTAATCAACCTGTACCTTAAACAAGTGCACCAACCATGCATCAACCTGTACCAAACAAACTGTAATCAGCCTGTACCATAAACAAGTGCATCAACCATGCACCAACCTGTACCTCAACTTGTACCATCAATAAGTGCATCAACCATGCACCAAATATGTACCAATCATGCATCAAATACACATAAAATATGACTCGTCAAGATGTACCAACATCATCAACTATACACCTCATGTATGTGCCAACTCATCAACTACTTGTATCAACCATGTACCCAACATGTACCTCAACCAAATCCCTCATCAATTTCATCATCCAAATCTAATTTGTAACTCTGTAATAGACCCGGTGTATATGATCACATACCTGCAAACCTTCCTTAACTTTAACAACAAGAGACTAGCATTTTCATCAAACTTTACTTTAGTCTCACATGACTAGTTTTGGATTAGTCAACAACCCTAACTTGAAATGATCATAACTATGTACCTGTAATGAATAAAAATCTGAAAATGGTACACAATGTTCTTCAGTGTCTTTATGCAATTCCTCCATATTTCACTACTTGGAACCTCTCAGAAAATGAGTTTTAGCAAAATTGACATACCTTGTTGAATTCTGGCTTATTCTAGAGAGTGAACTTGTAGAGCATGCCCCACACAAAATATTTTTGTATGGATATAGAAATTGTACAAAAAATACTACAGACAATACTCTAACCAATACATTTGGTCTTACTAAATTTGGATCTGTCATGAATAAGTTATGACATTTTTACCCGAAACACCTGTTTTAGACTAGTTTCAAGACTAGCCATAAACCTATTTTCCATGGCATGTAACTCCAAAAATGCAACGACCCACAAGTGGAAATTTGTATAACATCTACTTGGATATTTTTCCTCAACGACCTCCCAATTTCATGGTATGAATCATTCTATAAAAAATGATATTTCGAAAATGGTGAGATGACTTGTAAATAACATACCTTAGAAAGCATCATCAAAAGAATTTACCCTCCCTTGAATTTCAGCCTTCTTTACTTCACCTTCCCTCTGAAATTCATCTTAGATATCCTTTGGTTACCTCAGTCACCTGTAGATATTCAATATGCTCAAGTGTGATTAAAATGAGAGATCCTTGCCTCTTATTTATACTTTCATGTAGCTTCCTCAAGAGGTTACCTTTTAACCATCTTAACCCACTTTCCTTATTTTAGGGTTAACCAACCTCTAACCACTTGTCCAATTAGTAATTTATCCATTAAATTTATTACTTAAATAATTTATTTTGTATCCACTTTGACTTACAGTACACTCATCACTTCACTTTACCTCAAGGGGTTACCTTCTAACCATCTTAAACCACTTTCCTTATTTTAGGGATAACCCACTTCTAACCACTTGTCCACTTAGTAATTTATCCATTAACTTTATTATTTAAATAATTTATTTTGTATTCAATTTGAATTATACTATACTCATCACTTCACTTTATTATTTGCCTTCTAAAATCTCTTAAACCACTTTGACTACTTTGACCTTTTGGGGCTTCTAGATGATTCATGAGGGTTCTCCAACTTCACATGGCCATAACTCTCTAACTGTGAGGAGTTATGTGACATTCCACATACCACCGGAAATGGAATGAAATGTACTATCCATCTAGAATAGTCTTACCTACAAATATATCAAAACTCATACCATTATTCATCAAACAAGCTTGGGTCCATTACCCAAACCTTTGTGCTACTGGAATTTGCTACCAAACTTTATTCAAGGGTTGACATCAATGACAACCAACCCAAATAATCAACAATATCCCCATTTGGCATTGATGGCAACACTCTGATGCAATACTAAATTCATATCACTCATGCTCCCCCTGTGACCATCGCTCCCCCTGGAACCATGCCTATGTGCTCTTTCTCTAAGCTTACATCTGATAAATCTCTCCCCCTTTGCCATCAATGGAAACAATATATTTCCATCTGGGGTTTCTCCCCCTAACTGGAATGTCTGTGGGGATACTCCCCCTGACTGAAATCTTCTTGAAACTGATCTCCCAACCTGAACTGTCCTCTTTATGGTGCTTCCTCATGTAGATATAAGACATATAAGATAAGCATTCAAAAGAATTCATTTTGGAGTAGAAATTACTCCGAGTCTCTAGTGAAGATACTCAAAGGCTTATCTTGGAAGAGATTTTGTAAATATGTCTACCACTTGTTCTTTTGCGCCCACATATTCAACTTTGATGTTTTTCTCTGCAACCTGTTACCGTAGAAAGTGATACTTTATTGAAATGTGCTTCATCTTGGAGTGCATCAACGGGTTCTTTGAGATACTGATGGCACTTGTATTATCAAAATATATTGGAATGGGATCATCATACTCAACCTGTATATCTGTCAGAGTTTGTTTCATCCATAGAACCTGTGTACAACATGCTACTGCTGCAATATACTGTACCTCAGCTGTAGATAAGGATACTGATGATTGTTTCTTGCTTAACCATTATACTAAACACTCACCCAAGTAGAACGCTGCTCCACTGGTGCTTCGTCAGTCATCAATGAAACCTACCCAATCTGCATCTGTGTAGGCAATAAGTGATAGATCCTTTCCTTTTGGATACCATAATCCAAACTCTTCTGTTCCTTTGAGATATCTGAAAATCCTCTTCACTGCTAATACATGTGATTCCTTTGGTGCTGCTTGAAATCATGCCACCTGTCCAACTTCCTGCATTACATTTGGTCTGGATGTTGTCACATAAAGTAAGCTACCAATCATTGACCTGTATTTCCTCTGGTCTATAGACTTTGAATCGTCATCTTTGCTCAACTTGCAACTGGTTTTCACAGGAGTGGTATCTGGTTTGCAATCTTCCATTCCAAACTTCTTTATCATTTCTCTGATATACTTAGTTTGAGAAATAAAAATTCCTTGGTTGCTTTGATGTATCTGAATATCCAGAAAGAAGGATAGTTCTTTGAGTAATGAAATTTCAAATTTATTTTGCATATCCTTTGCAAATTTCTGGCTTAACCTCTCATCATTGCTTCCAAAAATAATATCATCAACATAAACTTCAATTAATAAAACACTATCTTGAGTTACCTTGATGTAGAGGTTGTTGTCTGCACTTCCTTTTCTAAACCTTGCATGCTGTAGATATTTATCTAGTCCAGAGTACCATGCTCTAGGAGCCTGTTTTAGACCATACAAGGACTTCTTCAATTTACACACATAATCTGTGTTCTCTGACAACTGAAACCCTTCTATTTTTTTAATGTATACTTATTCTTCAAGTTCCCCATTCAGAAAAGCTAATTTCACGTCCATCTGATACACTTTAATATTCTTGGAGCATGCATAAGCTAGGAGCAATCAGATTGCTTCCATTTTGGAAACTTGATCAAATGTCTCTTCAAAGTCGATTCCTTCAACCTGTGTGTATCCTTTACATAACAATGTAGCTTTGTTCCTTGTAACCTGTCCATCTTCATTCAATTTATTTCTGAATACCCACTTTGTGCCAATCACATTCTTATTCTTTGGTCTTGGAACCAATTCCCAAGTGTCATTCTTCTCTATTTGATCCAATTCTTCATCCATGGCTTTATTCTAAAATTCATCCTTGATGGCCTCTTCAAAACTATTTGGTTCAATCGTAGATGAGAGTGCTAGGTGCGTTTGTTCTGGTGAACATATTCTTCTTATAGTCTCAACTCCTGCATCTTTGTTTCCGATAATCTGATCTGAAAGATGATTCTTTTGTACTCGTTTGCTAGGTGTCTTTGGAGGTACTTGCTGAACTTGCTTTTCTACTTCTGTCTGATCCTCTTCATCTTCCCTTTCTACTTTTTCTTCATCTTCTGCTTCTTCTTCGTAAATTTGTTCCATTGATTCATTTTCTTCTTCCTTTAATTCTCGTCCACCTATTTCATCAATTGTTACATTGATGCTTTCCACAACTTTGTTCAACTTCAGATTGTAACACTTGTATGCTTTCCTTGTACTTGAGTAAAAAACAAGTACTCCTTTGTCCACACGAGAGTCAAACTTTCCCATTCTGCAATGTTTTCTTTTGATGTAGCATTTTCTTCCAAATACTCTGAAGTGCTTCACATTTGCTGGTTTTCCTTTCCATAGCTCGTAGGGAGTTTTGTCAATGTTGTTTATGAGAATTAATCTGTTTTGAATGTGAACCGCTGTATGCACTGCATGTGTCCAAAAGATATCTGTCAATTTGGAATCCATTAACATTGTTCGAGCCATTTCATGTACTGTCTTGTTCTTTATTTCAACAACTCCATTCTGTTGAGATGTCCTAGCAATGAAGAATTGCCTTTTTATTCCATGCTTGCTGCAGTAGTCCATAAATTCCTTTGAAGTGAACTCTCCTCCATTATCATATCTCAAAATTTTTATTTTTGAATCCATTTCATTTTCAACCAATTCCTTGTAGACCTTGAAGTTTTCAAAAGATTCTGACTTATTCCTGAGAAAACAAATTGCAGTCATTCTTGTATAATCATCAACTACTAACATAAATTATTTCTCACCTTTTAAAACCTTTGTTGTAGTTGGTCCAACGAGATCAGTATGCACAATTTCCAATGGTCTTGTCATTGAATATTCTTTTTATTTAAACTTGGTCTTTGTTTGTTTTCCTTGTTGACAATGCTTTTATAAAGTGTTGGTTGGTTTCGTAATCTGGGGCATTTCCCTTCTTTTTTGGTGACTTTTACAAGACCATTATCAAAGTGTATGTGACCCATTCTTCTGTGCCATAACCAACTTTCATCTTATTTTCCTAGACAATACTTTTCATTTCCAATTTCACTTAGTACATATATGTTGCTTGAAGTTCTTGTAGTTGTTGTAATCAATTTTCATGAACCGTCTTTTCTTATCTCGTACTTTTGTGAATTGAAAGTAACTTTATGACCTTGGTCACACATTTGACTCAAACTTAGAAGATTATGTTTCATATCTTCTACTAGTAGAACATTTTCTGCCTTGGTAATCTTGTTTCCAATTCTAACTGTGCCTTTTCCAATGATTTTAGTTGAATCATCATTTCTGAAGGAGACTGATCCATCTCTTTCCTTTCTTAATTTAATAAACTTGTCTTTATCACCTGTCATGTGTTTTGAACAACCACTGTCAACATACCAACCACGTTTCTTCTGCTTAGCTTGTAGAGCGAGTGTGAATTCTTCATTGCTATATTGATTCTTCTTTCTTATCCATGTTCTCTTATGAGGTTCTTGTCTATGATTGTTGTTGTTCTATTGTGGTTCTCTAGGAGGAATTGCCATTCTACAATCTTTGGCCATGTGTCCAAAGTTGTTTCATTTGTAACATTCCACTTCAGTGCTCAATGATTCAAACATGTTGTAACTTCTTCTATGTGTTTCACTAGTCCTTCTTGGATAACCCTTTTGTGTATGACTTTCAAAGTTGTTTATGTTCCTACTCTTAGCTCTGAAATTCATAGCTTTATGTCCAAAATTATTACATGCATAACATAAACCAAACAAGATAGTTTGATACTTGGGAGTTGAATATCTTCTGAAAGGAGTTTCTGTTCCAAATCCTTCTTCTTTTTGAGGTCTATCTGTCGGTTTTTGATTCTGGAATCTGAATCTTCTCGGTGGAGGAGTGTCTCTATAATCTTCCTTGTAGATCTTCTTATCCCCTTTGATTGTTTATGCATAGCTTTTTGGATTTGTTTCTTTCTCTATTGTTTTGGAGCTTGATCCCTTTTCTATCTGATTGTATCCAAGTATGGACTTGTCATGATGAGATTTTTGACTACTGATAATGTCATCCAAAACTTTTGATCTGTTTTGCATATTTTTCTTTTGAAGATCCTTTCTTAATGTGAAAATATCTGCTTCCAAATTTCCAATGATCCTGTCTCTTTCTTCTAGCTGTTCTTTGAGTGCTTCTTCAATTATTTTATTTTCTTCTATTTGAAACTTCAAATTTGTGATCATTTGTTCTAGTTCTTGAGTGTCTTCTTTCTTGTCTAGTTCTGCTTGTAGCTTCTTGTTTTTCTTCTTTTCTCTTCTTATAACTTATATGGAACACAACAATTCTTATCAGTAGTCAACTTCCACCTCTGCATATTCTTTTTCGGCCTCTTCATATTCTTCTTCGGTGTCTTCTTTGTCAGAGTCTTCTACTACCATGAATATAACTCTTTCTGTCTCACTGTCACTGAATTCATCTTCATCTGATGATGAGATGTCTTCTTTGGTGCATAAGATTTTCTTGAAAACTTTCTTTGTGGTTCTTTTGCCTTTATATGTTTGTTTTCTATTTGAGTAATCTTCATCTTTCCTCTTATTTTTCTTATGAGGACACTTGTTACAAAAATGACCAATACCATCACAATTAAAACAAATCAAAGGAAACTTACCTTTATATCTGTCATTGGTTCCCTTGTTCAATCTTCTGACAAAGTTATCCATTTCTTCATCATCTTCTGAGATGTCACTGATGTTGTTATGTTCTTTTTCTTTTTGTTTTCCCTTTTTCTTTGACCTTTTGGATGATTTGAAAACTGCTTCTTTTATATATGGATTTTCCTGTTCAGTTCTCATTTCATATGCTATGAAGATTCCATGTAGTTCTTCCATGCTTATTGAGTCTATATCTTCTCTTTCTTCTAGTGCTGATATCTTAGGATCAAATCTCATAGGAAAAGATCTTAATACCTTTTGAACAATTACAGATTCTTTAATTTCTTATCCCAATCCTATGATTGCATTTATTGTTTCATCGATTTGTAAGAAGTAAGATGCAATATTCTCATCTTCCTTCATATTTAGTTGTTTGAACTCACCTCTGTAAGTTTGAAGCTTTGCTGCTTTGACTTTTGAATCTCCTTCATAAGTATTTTGAAGCTTGTCCCAAATGTCTTTAGCGGATTTACAATGTATAGCTTTGGTGTAAACTGATTCACAAACACCATTCAGAAGTGCATTTGTGGCTTTGGAATTATTTTTTCTGAGTTTTATTGCTCTTTCATTTGTCGACAAAACTGCTGGTTCTTTGTATCCATCTACAACTGATTACCAAATTTCAAATCCCAATGCCTGTATATATGTTTTCATTTTTCTGCTCCAAAATGCATACTTCTGTCCATCAAACTGTGGTATTCCATTTTTATACATGTTGTTGCTCTCTATGATCTACCTTTCTATGGTTAAATTGATTTCTAAAGGAATTTGCTCTGATACCAATTGTTGGATTAACGNATGCAAGTGTTATATCAATGTAGTATTATCATCCAATAATTGCAAAGTAAATAAACAATGAACAAATGAGAAATCATACACATACATAGTACACCGATGTTTTTACGTGGAAACCCAAATCGAGAGAAAAACCACATAATGCTTTTTCTTATATGTCTTGAAGAATTACATTAATTGGAAGCACCAACTTCCTTTGTTTTCCAGATACAACTGGAAGGAGGCTACAACCCCCTAGTTTCTCAGGCTACAACCAGAGGGAAGCTCCAACTCCCCAATTATTTGGCTACAACCAGAAGGAGGCCACAACCCCCTATGTTCTTAGGCTACAACCGGAAGGTGGCTACAACCACATGTCCTTGCCCCGTCCAACTGCCCTGACGTAGAATTATAATGATGGAACCACTGTCACACTATCACTGTGAGATATACCATTGTAACAAACTATACCAATCAACCTATAATCAACCTGTACCATAAACAAGTGCATAAACCATGCATCAACATGTACCAAACAACCTGTACCATAAACAAGTGCATCAACCATGCACCAACCTATACCTCAACCTGTACCATCAACGAGTGCATCAACCATGCAACAAATATGTACCAATCATGTATCAAATACACATAAAACATGACTCATCAAGATGTACCAACATCATCAACTATACACCTCATGTATGTGCCAACTCATCAACTACTTGTCTCAACCATGTAACCAACATGTACCTCAAACAAAATCCCTCATCAATTTCATCATCCAAATCTTATTTGTAACTCTATAATAGACCTGGTGTATATGATCACATACCTGCAAACCTTCCTTAACTTTAACAAAAAGATACTAGCATTTTCATCAAACTTTACTTTAGTCTCACATGAATAGTTTTGGATTAGTCAACAACCCTAACTTGAAATAATCATAACTATGTACCTGTAATGAATAAAAATATGAAAATGATACACAATGTTCTTCAGTGTATTTTATGCAATTCCTCCATATTTCACTACTTGGAACCTCTCAGAAAAAGAGTTACAACAAAAATGACATACCTTGTTGAATTCTGTCTTATTCTAGAGAACGAACTTGTAGAGCATGACTCGGACGAAATATTTTTTGTATGGATCTGAAAATTGTGCAAAGAATACTACACACAGTACTATAACCAATACATTTGGTCTTACTAAATTTGGATCTGTTATGAAGAAGTTATGACATTTTTACCTGAAACACCCGTTTTTACCTGAAACACCCGTTTTTACCTGAAACACCTGAAGAAGTAGTGAAATATGCAATTCCTCCATATTTCACTACTTGGAACCTCTCAGAAAAAGAGTTACAACAAAAATGACATACCTTATTGAATTCTGTCTTATTCTAGAGATCAAACTTGTAGAGCATGCCTCGCACATAATATTTTTTAATGGATCTGAAAATTGTGCAAAGAATACTACAGACTGTATTATAACCAATACATTTTGTATTACTAGATTTGGATATGTTATGAAGAAGTTATGACGTTTTTATCCGAAACACCCGTTTTAGACTAGTTTCAGAACTAGCCACAAACCCTATTTTCCACGGCGTGTAACTCCAAAAATACAATGAACGACAAGCTGAAATTTGTATCAAAGCTACTTGGATATGTTTCCTCAATGGACTCCCAATTTAATGGTCTGAATCATTCTAGAAAAAAGGTTATTGCGAAAATGGTTAGATGACCTGTAAATAACATACCTTAGAAACATCATCAAAAGAATTTATCCTCCCTTGAATTTCGACCTTCTTTACTTCACCTTCCCTCTAAAATTCGTATTAGATATCCTTTGGTTACCTCAGTCACCTGTAGATATTCAATATGATCAAGTGTTATTAAAATGAGAGAGGCTTGCCTCTTATTTATACTTTCATGCAGGTTCCTCAAGGGGTTACCTTTTAACCATCTTAACCCACTTTCCTTATTTTAGGGTTAACCAACTTCTAACCACTTGTCCAATTAGTAATTTATTCATTAAATTTATTATTTAAATAATTGATTTTGTATCCACTTTGACTTATACTACACTCATCACTTCACTTTACCTCAAGGAGTTACCTTCTAACCATCTTAAACCACTTTCCTTATTTTAGGGCTAACCCACTTCTAACCACTTTTCCACTTAGTAATTTCTCCACTAACTTTATTATTTAAATAATTTATTTTGTATTCACTTTGACTTATAGTATACTCATCACTTCATTGACGATACCTGTTAGAATATAGAAGATTGTGCTTGTTTTATCATTGACGATACCCTCGTCACCCAACCACTGGCCAAAGCCACCCTCTGAGCACCTTGACCTTGACTGAGAAGGTAGAAATCCAATAGCCAAGAGAGGCTAATGCACCAAGCAAGAAATAGAAACTAAGCTGAACAGATGATCCCACCTAGAAGCTAGCGCACCACTTTCTAGCTCTCCCAGAAACTTGTGCACCAAACTGCTACTGCCTGCATAGATTTAGCTCTCACTGCAACTGCTGAGATGATTAATAATGAAAATTGGCACCCTGTATTTATAGTAATCTGGGTAGTTTAACTAGGGCTGACTTCTTTTTCTGGGTATCAATAAATTCATATTAAATGTATTTGTCCAGCCGACAACTTGTTTAGGGTTTCCTTCAATTCTTTGCTTCCTTCCAGAGGATTCTAGTATCGTCATAAGTCACAATAGAGGTTCATACCTACCGAAGCTACCATAATATTAATAGGAAAAGGGGTAGAGAATTAGAAGAGGAATCTATCTTAGTGCCACCTCAGGGAGATGAACCATAGACTACAATTACAGAGAAGAATTGATCATCTAGTTACCACTGGAGAGACAATCTACACATGTAACTTTGTATGGAGACATAGAGCCTAGTACTGGAAGCACCAACACACAAGTACATATCCCTATATGGAACGATCTTTTTATCAAGTTTAGGGATCATAATTACCTAGGATCAACGCCACATAGAGACCCTTATCTCATATTTGTAGATGACGATGTCTTTCAAAATATTAGTCGATCCAGGTCACACTTGGTTGCAGCAAGGGCACAAATGTTTCCCTGTATTGAAGTGATAAGCTAGATCATAAACGAAATGGAGTATAGAAATTGTCCGATTAATAATGAGAAGGGAGAATGCATCGAAACTTTCCTGCCATAGGATGTTACTAGATATTAAAAATTATATGATCCCAAGGAATTGCTAAATAAATATTTTTTGGTTGACTTTGATCAAAAATATAATATCAACAAAATTTTGGCTAACTAGTGGAAGAGGATAAGAAGTTCTTAATCAATTCATTAGGTCAATACCCTACCATTGGTTTTTAGGAGTTATACATGTACCTTATGATATTACTATGCAGGTTGTATGGGGAAAATGATTACTCCTAGTTTATAGAAGCATGGATTCTATTAGCTTACACCATTGCCATGCAGGCAAAAAGGTTCAATTGGGGAGCCATAATTTCTAAGTATTTCAACACCAAAATCAAATAGGCCCAGATCCTCGAACCAATTTCTGTATCTTCATTTCACATGGATTCCTTCTTTTTTATGTATCTTGTGCAAGGAATGCTTTCCTTGGAACCTCCTATGCATGTTTATTTTAGCATTTTATGGGATAATAAGTATCATGCGTCATACTATTTAATATGTGAATTATTCATAGCACACTCGTACACCCTCATCTTCAAGCAAGAATGCCCTAGAATATCCAAACAAGCCAAATAAATTATTGGATATGTTGGGAATTGGTATTTTGAGGAGAAACACACATAGTTTTGGATCTATGGAGCAACTTGTCCACCCCACCTCTTTCCAACCTATGTCTCAGATAGTTTGGTGATTGGTGAAATATGATATCAATCAATTATGAAAGTTTTCAAAACTACTTTGGTTAAGGATACGAAGAGAATATTCATTCCCTACAAATTTCAAATTGGGTAATATTATGTCAGAGATAGCAAACATGCCAAGCAAGAAGGTCAAATACATGTACAATATAGATTTAGGACTAGAGGATTAAGGAGGCATGATCTCAAGGGTTTGATACTTCAACATGATAAACAAGTATCAATTAGTTGGCCCTATGCACATGATAGTTGTCCCTATGCACATGAGAAGTGGTAGGAAGAGATCTTCATGGAAAATGAACAAGATTGGAAAGAGGTGGAGAAAGTAAAATCCAATCCAATGGTAATTGTTGTTGGTTCCTTTTCACTAGAGGAGAAAATGAATATAATAAATCAAGGAGTTTTTTCAATCAAGGAAGCATAAGAGGTAAGAAAATCAAAGAAAGCAATAAAAACAAAAGAAGTAAGGTTAAAGGAACAACATGAGTGTAGAGACATGCAAGAAAAACAAGACAGAGTTCTAAAAGTACAAGAAACACAAAGGAAGATAGATGAACAATTTAGGAAGAAGTAAGAGGAACATATTTATCAATGATCACTTTCCAAACAAAGAACAGAGGTATAAGCTATGCAGAAGAAGGAAGTTTTGTTAGAGTAGAGGAGGAAAGAAAATGAAAAAAGGCCTAGAAGAAACTAGAGGAACAAAAAAGAGCAGAAGAAGAATTGGCAGAGCAACAAAGGAAACAGATAGATCATGAACACAGGAAGAGATTGAGAGAGTAGAAAGAGAAAATGAGGAAAAAAGAAAGATGGAACAAGAAAAGACTCGAATAACTCCCAAAACTAATAATGATAATTTATTTAAAACTAATAATAACTCCCAAAACTAATAATGTAAGAAGTCAAGTGTTCCCATAACTAATGAAAGCTTGTCTTCCATTGAAAGGATTTCTCAATATATGTCTAATGAGAAGGATACAAAACGAAATGAAGGGGATATTACCATGGAGGATACTCGTGACCATGGAGGAAATACCATAACATCAGTTGATGGTGAGGATAATGATCATACCAACATTTCAACAAAGGGGGTCACCAATCCCAAGGACTCCAGAGAAACCCCAAATCCTCAGGATCACCAACAAACCCAATAAGTTGGGGAGGGTCAGGATACTTAAGACACTGAAGATGAAACATTGAAGCAGTGGAAAGAAGAGGAGAAATACTATGCATAGGAACATATTTTGAAACAAGATCAATCATTTGGGAAGACTCAAGAAACTCAAACTGCTAAGAAAAGTCAAGAAACACAAACAACTGAGAAAATTCAAGAAACTTAATCAAGTGGGAAAAGTCAAGAGGATATGATGGAGAAATTCCATACTCCTGGAAGTTTGAAGAATATATTGTCTTGGGGATATCATCCCATGCCCCAAACAATCGATGAAATAGCTCATTCAGAGTCTCTTGCATATGTTCGAAGGAGGAAGTCAATCGTCAAAAGAACATAGAAGAAAATGAAGCTAACTGTGGACAACGACATACTTTGCTCCTTTGAAGAAGTCATATTTTATGTGAAAATAACTCGAATGAGTGAGTTGGTATCAACATGAATTGTTATTTCACATGCCTCGTTAGACAAGCCCATAGAAGAAGAGAAAGAGATAGAAGATGTAAGGAAATAATTGGTGTCTCTCCAACATCAAGTTTAGTATTATCAGGAAGTCAAAGGAGCTCCTAATATTGTCAAGGATCTCCTTGAGGAAGATTATAAATGTCAACAAATTCAAGACACTTTTTTTAAATAAGGTGGTTGAATTTCAAGAAGAAACCCTAATGTTGGCGATAACGCATAAAGAAGTACTCTGATGGAGTGAAAAAGGTGTCAAGTCTTTGAACTAGTTTAAATTCATTATGGAAATACAAAAGGACCAAGGAGAATAAGATGATGGCATCAACATTTTAATGGATGATATTGTATCCAAGATGCACTCAGAAACACAGTACTGGGTAGATATCATTGAGGAGCCAAGGAATTGAATGGTAGAATAATGGTATACTTGTAATAGAATGTGGGAGAATATCAATCAAGAAATGATTGACCTTAAACTGCCAAAATTTGGATCTCCTGAATATTTTTGACCAATTGAAGAGGTATCAATAGGTTTCAAATGAAATGCCGATGAGTATAAGGCAAAGGTAAAACCAAATTACTATAGTTTAACATGGTCATATACAAAAGTTTGTTGTTGGAGTGATCAAGGATGTTGATAGACTGAAGTAGTTGACACCCAAAATAGAGGGGTATACTCGGTGATATAAAGAAAGTAAGGAAAACCTTAGTGTCTCGATGGGTCAACATAAGTTCCATTTTAGCCAGAGATGTGTTGATCTGTACTCACAGTGGGCTAAATATACATTTGATGAGCATGCAAGTCCTAAGACTCCTAGGTCACACGAGTCATCTTGACTCACTTCTAGTTAGGAATTTCTCAGTTTTTATTTCTTCTAAATTTACTATTTTTGGAAAAATTGTAATGCAAACAAATAAAGGTGCTGAGTTCTAGAGAAAGGGCCTTCGGTTTTGGGAAATTATTTTTGGAATTTAATTAGAGAATTATTTCAAAGATTTAATTCAAAATCTCTACAGTCCAGCCAGTAAGTTTTTTGGAACCATTATGTGCATTGATTTATTGTGGATTATTATGTTAGACATGACTAATAAGTATTTCAATTATGCTAAGTTATCTTGCATTATTTCATGAGTTGTTATATGTGAATTTCAGTATTTATTTATTAGTTTCTCAGCCTTTATAAATTTTGGTTTTGTTATTTAGCACAATAATAATTACAGAATTAATTTTGTAATCATTAATGGAATGAATAGTAAACTATTATATGTTTTTTGGGAGTATCTTGTTAGATATATCTTTCAATAGAACTATTTGTATGAAGAACAAAGTATGATTGCAATACTATTCCCAATTATTGTCTTTTAAAAGTTATTGTTTGAAAGAAAAATATATCTCTTTACATTTTTATTCCTTGAAGGTGATCGTGCAGTAATATTTCTTGATAGAATTATTTCTTAGAGATCTCAAAGCTAGTATTCCTTTCACTTATTATTCCCAATGGTTACCCTTTGATAGAATACTACTTTAAATTTATTATATTAGGATATGTTTCCTGTATTTATCACCTACATAATAGAAAGTATAGAGGAGAAATAAACTTTAATTGATATATAAATCTTATCAAAAGGTTGCTAGACCGTAATCCAGAGGATTATTCCATACCAAAGAGGGACGAGTCTAATTAAGCCTCTTCCTTGGGTTTAATCCCTACTATTGATTATAGGGAATCCAACACCCTCTATAGAATTGGTTCTAGAAGGAGGGCATGTGCATGGAAAACCATGCAAACAACCCACACATGGAAAATTTGAAACCTGAAGATTTACCCCCCAAAAATATTTCACATCAGGTTGGGGACATAATTCCCGGAGTAAAAAAAATAGAAGAATATGATGTGATAGATGAAACACTTGTTTTTCAAACCATGAGTAAAGGCCTTGTATCATAGTCCCATCCCATTGGGTCTTAGCCACCTAAGAAACCATGGACATATGTACTTATAGTCAAGTTCATTCTCTCATTTTCTACCTTGCCTAAGTATATAGATCAAGAGTCCGAGCATATGGAATAAATGTGATTGAAAATTTAAAGAAAATTAAAGAAAACATTTTAGTATGGATCTCTGTAAAAATTCTCAAACGAAGGCTCTTTTGCTTAAAGTTTTGAAGGAAGAGAAAGCTCAAACTATAACCCCTACCCAAACCATGAAAAAATATAATTTGGTTCACTCTAAAAAGTTAGCAATAAGCACAACATCAACAAATAATAAATCCAATCCATTAACACCTCTGTTGGCACAAGGGCAGACCCAGGGTTCAATGCTACAAAAACGCACCAACAAAACCCTAACTACTGGCCCTTTTGGCAACACCTGCAAAGCAGATGAAGTCTCACCCGAGGTAGAGGCAGGGGTGGTTGCAGGACTCAAGTGTTTGCAACCTTAGCTAGGACACACATCTGTGATTGTACTACTTGATAAAGTACTTAGCACCGTCAATTCCTCAATATACAATCAATAACCACCTCGCTTATAAGACAAATGTTTGCAACATTAACAATGATCTAATATATTTAAGCACTTATCATAAGTAAATAGGTCAGATCTGGTAGATCAAGCACTGAGAATATCCATGTATATCATATCTATCATTCTACCTATCATTAGCACTAAGCATAAGCAGATCTATCTAAACATATCAGAGCACTTTGCATATAACATATGAACACATCAAGACAAAGCACAAAGCACATAACGCAATGTTTACGTGGTTCAGCCCCACCCTGGGGCTATGTCCACCAACTCTTCTTCTTTATTGTCTTCAGTCAATCGATTACAAGCACAAAGCCATAAAAACCCTTACTCCGCATGGGACAAAATATATGCGCAGCTCGCTATATCCTTCTTCCTTGCGTTACAACACTAAGCTCTCCACAATCTGCTACAAGGATCTGCACTTAGCTTTGCAAATCTCTTACAGTCATGCACAAAGAACTTTCAGACTCTACTTGCACTTAGCATGCATTCACATCACATAGATGCACTATTCTTCTCAACTTCTTCCAATTTACATTGCCTATCCTTCTATTTGTACATGAAGAATAGGCCTAAACATGGGTAAACCCATGGGACGACATCCCATTCTCAATACCTATTCCCAAAAACCCAAAAAGGGGCCCAAAAGGGTGCCGAGATCCCGTGATATTCTCTTCGTCTTGCGCTCCTCCTTCAACAGGCTGTCGAAGTCCCAAAATAGTTCAACATGACCAAGAAACTCCCAAAACTTGGTTAAGGGCCAACAGGCCCCCAACACTCACCTGTGACGCGTCCTGAGTCACTCTGGTATGATCGGTTCAGCTTCGAATGCCTCAAGGTTGGCTTGAGATGCTTCAACTTGCTTCTTTGCTGTGGCCTCCTGTTTAGTGAACTCCTGTATTACTGCTTCGTTCATTGGCCCTTCTAGGCATTGTTCTGCTGCAGTGACAACCTGTCTAATTCTGCTGCTTGGCTTTCGACCTCTATAAACAACTGGCATGCATTATCTTGCATAGGTTGAATCCATTAAGTGACTTCCATCAATTTTCTTTGAAGCATATGGACCTACTGCTGAGATGTACATTGTTTGTGAGACCTCTTCATTCTGTCTATAGATGATAGGGCCTTTAGCTGTGCCTATAGTGTATCTACATGCTGCTTCACTTCCTGGAGCTGCAAATCCAATGGATTTAAGTTGGGGTTCTCAGTGAGGTTCTCATATGTCTGTGCGCTATATTAATCAGTTGCTTGCACTCCAAGGCAAGATCTTTTAATCTGTCGACTGTGCTGCGGGAAGTTTTGTGTCGTTGGTCCCTTACATCTTGAGGGGTCTCAGGCACAATGCGGATCTCCAAGTCTACTATGCGCTGTTGGAGTTGCTAGATTACTTCTTCAAGTTGCACCACCTATTGTGGAACTCTCTATTCGACCTTTACTTCGATGACTGTCATAGAGAAGAGTGCTCTGTGAACCATTTCCTTAACTTCGAGTTGCTCGACGAGCAACTATTCCTTGCTTTGCTGTAACTATAATTTTTCTTCATCCCACTTCACTTGCAGAGCAAGCTTCTCCCATTCTGCAACACTGCATTGGTCCTCAAGGCATTTATGTACTTGCGCTAAAGCCTGGGTGGCTTATGCTGTCTCTTCCTAAGCTCGTCGAAGGCGATCTTTGACTGTATTAGCAATGCGGTGTAGTTGAGCTGGATTATCACCTAATTATGATGTTCCTACTGATAGAGGTGTAGTGGAAATTGTGCGGCTGGAATATAGTGCCTGCTGCACTCCTTGAATTTCAACCTTGATCCTATTGAACACCTCCTCCTGCTTAGCTTCTTACTTCTCTGCTATCTCCAACGAAGCATCATTCAATGCTGCGATGATGAAGTCGAAGTCGTCTGAAGTGAGGTGGTCTCAAATTTGGTCCTGGTTGCTTTCATTTTCTTCCTTGAAGAAGGTTTCGGAGGGTAAACCTTCCTTTTCTTTGAGGGGTCCTCCTTGTCTCTAGGTGATGTAACTTCACCTTTCTTCTGTTCCACTTCTGTGCCATCTATCTCTTTGTCATATCCTCCTTGCTCTACTGATATGGAAGTGGTATTCACAAATGTGCTGTCTAAATCATGGACTTCTTCGGTCTTCTTTCTCTTGCTAGGTTCAAGTATAGCCATCGCAGTTTCTGGACTGTCAACATCGGACATCTTCGCAGGGTCCACTGGAACAAGGAGGTTCACCAACCATTCCTTGGTAATCTCTTCCAAGTCATCCTCCGTCAACTTGTAGTATGGAAACAACTATTGTTTATGCTCATTAGCGCGTGCTGTGATATAGATGAAATGGCGTTCCGCGCTGAATTTCATCAAGGGCCTGAACCTGTGGAGAGTGTTCAGGGTTATACGAGGCTCAAAATGGATAGCGGTCTTCAAATGGTTGTAATAGGTGTGGAAGATGAAATTTTATTGCCACTACTTGTTAATGTCACCGGAGTACCACAACGTACTAAACTTCATGGCCAGTGGTTCAAAGGGCTCGATGTCCGGGAAGGTCGCACCTTCCGGCATCTCCCATGCAATAAAAGCGATCAAGATGAGCAACCAGCTGAAGTGGATCTCATATCCTTGGTCATGCACTTCCCTGCAGTCTAGTTCTAGCTGGTTTATGAGGTACTTCTACCAATTCATTTGAAGTCCTTCTGCGCACTTCCCTGCGATGTCGACTACAAATAAAGTCACCTGGGTGGGTCCATTCTTGTGAACTAACTTCCCAGTGATCAATTGACAGGTTAGGCACCCTGCGTCACTATGGATAGAGGCTACCTTGTAGCCTCGTGTTCCCTTCTCGACATCTCTGTAGGCATCTTTAATATTCTGTGCAAGAGTGCGATCCATGGTTTTCCCAGGATATAAATCATGTGGGTCAGGGCCTTGCATGCTCAGCCCGGTGAATCGATTGATCAACATCGGGTCCACAGTGCTATGGTGATTCAAACACAAATATCCACCATGGTAGCAGGATAGCATCAAATTGACGCATGCGTTCACTTCTTGGTACCTTCCAAAGTGCGGGATCTTCATAACATTGAGGAGGGTCGACTGCGCGAGGTTCATGGTCCATGACTGGGGTACGATCTTCGAGTTCTTTCCCTTGGTTCTGGTAAGATACTTGTGCAGGGTGAGCATGTTATATACCTTCCTAATGCCGAGGTTGAAGTCGCTAAACTTCAATGATGCGATCTTATCTTGGTCTACGTGCACTACGCGTATCCCCTTCGGGAGGTACGCAATGACCAGTTCATATTCAAAGTCTCTGGGCACACTGTCTCGATTGATTGTGCTGCTCAGAGGTGGTATATAGGTAGGTAGGATGCTCAGAATTAGCTTAGCATTCACTAAGTCATCCTTGTGCTTAGTTCGCTTTTCATGGGATGGTTCAGCTCTGTGAGCAGTGGATGGGGATGCTTGCATTGTTTTTGTGGATGAAGCCTGGATACCTTCAGACATTGACATGGATTTCTCAGTCATCAAGTCAATCAAAAATTCTTCAACAAATTTCTCTACAGCGCTCAATGCTTTCGACATACGCACTCGGGATGAACAATTCATGGGTTTGGGGAACAATTTAGACACGGTAATGAGATAGAGTGTGAGAGCACAATGATCATTGTATAAACTTGTCTTAGTCTGTGGGATCGAATTCTCAATTAGCAACAAGTGTTCTCGGTGCATGGCGTGACGTGATAAATAGGTAACTCAACAACGATGTTCTTACAACATGTATGAGCCTCCATTAACTCCTGTTCGATCCGTTATGGCACATCCCAACAATCTGATGACGAAACTTTATTGCTTTTCTGCCCATTCGAAGCGGTAGTCGAATGAATATATTGGCCCTAAAGGCTATTTTGCTTCATCATGGCGAAGTGCCTTATGTCGCTTTTTTGATATCCCGACGAAGATCAAATTCTGTAAATTTTCTCTCTGCGAAGTTCCCTCTAGAACCTTCTGCAAATTATCTCTCTTCTTACTTTGTTTCCTTGTCTTCTTTCCAGTGATCTTCATCTCGGTAGTTCGTTTTCCATTCTGATTCTTATTTTCTTTTAACATAGTTACTGCGCGCTATTGAGATTCTTTCCTAGGACTTAGGGTTAATACCTTTTCTTTGTCTGGGATAGGTACTTCAGTCTTCTAGGAGTCCTCTGATGTTCTTACAGCTTCAACATCAGGGTCTCTAGTGTCAAATAGATTTGATCTATTCTCCTGTTCTTCAATCAATTGTGCAATCTTTCTAGTCATGAATTCTTTTAAGTCTTGTTTCTTCTGCTCCAAGGATTCTTCTTCTTCCTTTCGTCTGGCTTGAGCTCTGTCAATCCAAGGTTTTCCTATTAACATGGTAAATGGGGCGCTGTCTTCAATAAACTTAATAACCTCAAAATATTCCTCTGTCGAAGTTCCATTAACATTCATAGGTATCTGAGCGAGCTTCCCACATAAGTTTACCAGCTTTCCTCTGAATAGTCCTATTCCTCCTAATGAAGGGATCGTAGCAGGTTTCCCTATAGCTTCCCAAGTTATTTTTTTCATGATATTCACCTGTGTCTCTTCATCTAGAACACAGTCAATGTCGAAGTCTCCTATTCTTGCTTCAATGCATTCATTTTCTTTAAATATCTCTGATAACTTGACATGTCGGTGATCATTCAGGGTTTCATTTATTTGCAGCAATACTTTCTCTGATTCTTTATGGGGTTCTGCTATAGCCTTAGTTTCTGGATCTGCCTTAGGATTCTCCTGGTTCAGAGTCATTCTTTCAATCTTAGTGATCATTCTAGGGAAATCCAACACTTTATGGTCCATAGCCTTACAACAAAGACAACTAGGTCTTTTTCCAGGGAATTCCTTATCAATATGTCCTAGTATTCTGCAACTATAACATAAGGTCGATCCTCTCTTTCTCTTGAATGATCCTCAGCCTCTCCTGTACTACACACTAGGATCATGGTAACTAACCTGCAACAAATTATTTCTAGGATACTGCATCCATTTGCTAGTCCAAACATTCTTTCTATTCATAGGTATAATATATATTTCACTATTCTTGTCAGATCTACTCATATCAAACCTTCTTTCATCTATTAATGCCCTATTTTTCAAACTAGGACAAACTCTATTAAACATACCTAGATCCATATTCTAGAAAAAATTTCCACTTTTCTTACTTCTACATAGCACAGAGCTTCCAGATCTAATTTTTTTTTACTATCTTTACCTTCATCAGAGCACAGAGCTTTATAAGTCAAATAGAATACTGCACACTAGGGCACATATCTACGCACCGAGATTTCACAATTTCAGGATGAATCTTTGCACAGAGCTTCTTCTTTCTCAGTTCCTAGCAATCACAGTTTCAGGTCCCAATAATGGAACCATTTGTTGGCACAGGGGCAGACCCAGGGTTCAACGCTACAATAGTGCACGAAAAAAACCCTAACTACCGACCCTTTTGGCAACATCTGTGAAGTAGATGAAGTCTCACCTGAGGTAGAGGTAGGGGTGGTTGCAGGACTCAAGTGTCTGCAACCTTAGTTGGGACACAGATCTGTGATTGTTATACTTGATAAAGTACTTAGCACCATTAGTTCCTCAATATATAGTCAATAACCACCTCGCTTATAAGACAGAACTTCATAGCATTAACACTGATTTAATGTATTCAAGTACTTATCATAAGTAAATAGGTCAGATCTGGTAGATCAAGCACTAAGCATATCCATGTATATCATATCTATCATTCTACCTATCATTAACACTAAGCATAAATAGATCTATCTAAACATATCAGAGAATTTAGCATATAACATATGAACACATCAAGACAAATCACAAAGCACATAACACAGTGTTTACGTGGTTCACCCGCACCCTGGGGCTACATCCACCAACTCTTCTTCTTTATTGTCTTCAATCAATCAGTTACAAGCAAAAAGCCATCAAAACACTTACTCCGCACATGATAGAATATATGCGCATCTCGCTAGAACCTTCTTCCTTGCGTTACAACACTAAGCTCTCCACAATCCGCTACAAGGATCTGCACTTAGCTCTGCAAATCTCTTACAGTCATGCACAAAGCACTTTCAGACTCTACTCGCACTTAACATGAATTCACATCACATAGATGCACTATTATTCTCAACTTCTTCCAAATTACATTGCCCATGCTTCTATTTATACATGCATGATAGGCCTAAACATGGGTAAACCCATGGGCTGACATCCCATTCCCATTACATATTCCCAAAAACCAAAAAAGGGGCCCAAAAAGGGGGTGAGATCCCGTGATCTTCGCTTCATCTTTCACTCCTCCTTCGACAGGCTTTCAAAGTCCCAAAATATGTCAACATGACCAAGAAACTCACAAAACTTGGTCAAGGGACAACAAACCCCCAACACTCACCTGTGACTCATCCCGAGTCACTCTGGTCTGATCAGTTCAGCTTCAAATGCCTTGAGCTTGGCCTGAGATGCTTCAACTTGCTTCTTTGCTATGGCCTCTTGTTCAATGAACTCCTGTATTACTGCGTCGTTCACTGGCCATTCTAGGCGCTGTTCTGCTGCGGTGCCAACCTGTTCTAATTATTCTCCTTAGCTCTCGATCTCTGTAAACAAATGGCATGGATTATATTGCACATGTTGAAGCCGTTGAGTGACTTCCATCACTTTGCTTTGAAGCATATGGATCTACTACTGAGCTGTACGTTGTTCGTGAGACCTCTTCATTTTGTCTACAACTGACAGGGCCTTCAATTGTGCCTGAAGTGTATCTTTGTTCTGCTTCGCTTCCTGGAGATGCGACTCTAGCGCCTTTAACTCAGGGTTCTTAGTGATGTTATCATATGTCTGGGCGCTGCAATTACTCAGCTGCTTTCACTCCAAGGAAATAACTTTTAATCTGTCGACTACGCTGGGGGCAGTTTCTTCTCGCTGGTCCCTTACATCTTGAGGGGTCTCAGGCATAGTGCAGATTTCCAAGTATTCTATGTGCTATTGGAGCTGTTGGATTACTTCTTCAAGTTGATTCACCTGCTATGGAACTCTCTTTTCGACCTTTACTTCGATGACTGTCACAAAGCAAAGTGATCTGTAAACCATTTTCTTAACTTCAAGTTGCTTGGCGAGTAATTGTTCCTTGCTTCGCTGTAACTGTACTTTTTCTTCATCCCACTTCACTTGCAGAGCAAGCTTCTCCCATTATGGAAAACTACGTTGGTCCTCAAGGTCTTTCTGTACTTGCGCTAAATATTGGGTGGCTTGTGCTGTCTCTTCCTGAGCTCGTCGAAGGTGAGCTTCGACTATATCAACAATGCGGTGTAGTTGAGCTGGCTCATCACCTAGTTCTAATGTTCCTGCTAACAAAGGCGCAGTGGAAACTGCGCGACTAGACTGTAGTGTCTGTTGCACTCCTTGAAGTTTGACCTTGATCCTATTGGACACCTCCTCCTACTTAGTTTATTGCTTCTCTGCTATCTCCAGCGAAGCATCATTCAGTGCTGTGATGATGTAGTCAAAGTCATCTGAAGTGAGGTTGGTCTCAAATTTGGTCCTGGTTGCTTTCATTTTATTCCTTGAAGAAGGTTTCAAAAGGGAAACCCTCCTTTTCTTTGAGGGGTCCTCCTCATCTCTAGGCAGTGTAACTTCGCCTTTCTTCTATTCCATCTATCTCTTTGCCATCTCCTCCTTAATCTGCTGATATGAAAGTGGTCTTCACGGATGCACTCTCTAAATCATGGGCCTCTTTGGTCTTATTTGTCTTGCTAGGTACAAGTATATCCATCATAGTTTCTGGTCTGTCAACATCAGACATCTCCGCAGGGTCCGCTGGAACAAGGACGTCCACCGACCATTCCTTGGTAATCTCTTCCAAGTAATCCTTCGTCAACTTGTAGTATGACTGCAACTATTGTTTATGCTCATCAACCTGCACTGTGATATAGATGAAAGGGAGATCCACGCTGAATTTCATCAAGGGCCTAAACCTGTGGAGTGTTTGGGGTTATATGAGTCTCAGATTGGATAGTGGTCTTTAGTTGGTTGTAATAGGTGTGGAAGATGACAGTTGATTTCCACTGCTTGTTCATGTCATTGGAGTACCACAACGTACTGAAATTCTCGGCCAACGGTTCAAAGGGCTTGATGTCCAGGAAGGTTGCACCTTCTGGCATCTCCCATGCAATAAAAGTGATCAAGATGAGCTTCCAGTTGAATTTTAACTCATATCCTTGTTCCCATGCTTCCCTATAGTCCAGTTCTAGCTGGTTTACGAGGTACTTCAACCAATTCATTTGAATTCCTTCTGCTCACTTCCCTGCGAGGTCGACTACAAATCCAGTCACTTGGGTGGGTCGGTTCTTGCGAACTAACTTCCCTGCGATCAATTGACAGGCTAGGCGCACTGTGCCACTCTGGATAGAGGCTACCTTGTAGCCTCCCATTCCCATCTCAACATCTCCGTAGGTATCTTTAATCTTCTGTGCAAGAGCACGATCCATGGTTTTCCGAGTATAGAAATCCTTTGGGTCAGGGCCTTGCTTAGCCCGATGATCCGATTGATCAATGTTGGATCCACTATGATGTGGTGATTCAACCACAAATATCCACCATGGTAGCATGACAACAACAACTTGACGCACGCGTTCACTTCATGGTGCCTTCTGAAGTGCGGGATCTTCATAACGTTGAGGAGGGTGGATTGCGTGAGGTTCATGTTCCATGACCGGGGTACGATCTTCGAGTTCTTTCCCTTGGTTCTGGTAAGATACTTGTGTGGGGAAATCATGTTGTATACATTCCTATCGTCGAGGTTGAAGTCGCTAAACTTCAATGCTGCGAGCTTATCTTGGTCTACGCGCACTGCGCGTATCCCCTTCAAGAGGTATGCAGTGACCAGTTCATATTCAAAGTCTCTGGGCACAGTGTCTCAGTTGATTGCACTGCACAGAAGTGGTAGATAGGAAAGTAGGATTCTCATAATCAACTTAGAATTCACAAAGTCATCCTTGTGCTTAGTTCGCCTTTCAGAATCAACTTAGAATCAAAGTCATCCTATTCTTGCTTCAATGCATTCTTTTTATTTAAAGATCTCTGATAACCTGACATGTCGGTGATCATTCAGGGTTTCATTTATTTGCAACAATAATTTCTTTGATTCTTTCTGGGGTTTGGCTATAGCCTTATTTTATGGATCTGTCTTAGGGTTCTCCTGGTTCAGAATCATTCTTTCCAGCTTAGCGATCATTCTAGGGAAATCCAACACTTCATGGTCCATAGCCTTACAACAAAGACAACTGGGTCTTCTTCCAGGGAATTCCTTAGCAAGATATCCTGATATTCTACAACTATAAAAGAGGGTCAATCCTCTCTTTCTCTTAAATGATCCCCAACCTCTCCTGTACTGCGCACTAGGATCATGGTAGCTAACCCACAACAAATTATTTCTTCGATCCTGCATCCATTTCTTAGTCCAAACATTCTTTCTATGCATAGGTATAATATATCTTTCACTATTCTTGTTAGATCTACTCATATCAAACCTTCTTTCATCTATTAATGCCCTAGTTTTCAAACCAGGACAAACTCTATTAAACATAGCTAGATCCATACTCTAGAAAACATTTCCACTTATCTTACTTCTACAGATCACTGAGCTTCTAGATCTATTTTTTTTTTACTATCTTTACCTTTATCAGAGCACAGTGCTTGCAAATCTTACCTCTTTTAATCATAAATTCTTACTTTTACCTTTCTTAGAGTGCCAAGCGTTCAGATCTTGTTTCTTTCATTCAGATCTGATCTTCTTTTCTTTAGATCGGGCTTCTTTCTTTCAGATCTGACCTTCTTTCTTTAGCACAAAGCTTTATAAGTCAAGTAGAATACTGTGCACTAGGGCACAGATCTATGCATAGAGCTTTCACAATTTCAGGATGAATATTTGCACATAGCTTCTTCTTTCTTAGTTCCTAACAATCATAGTTTCAGGTCCCAACAATGGAACCATTTGTTGGCATAGGGGCAGACCCAGGGTTCAACGCTACAACAATGCACCAACAAAACCCTAACTACTGACCCTTTCAGCAACAGCTGCGAAGCAGATGAAGTCTCACCCAAGGTAGAGGCATGGGTGGTTGTAGGACTCAAGTGTCTGAAATATTAGCTGGGACACAAATCTGTGATTGTACTACTTGATAAAGTACTTAACACCATCAGTTCCTCAATATATAGTCAATAACCACCTCACTTATAAGACAAAACTTCGCAGCATTAACATAGATCTAATGTATTCAAGCACTTATCGTAAGTAAATAGGTTAGATCTGGTAGATCAAGCACTGAGCATATCCATTTATATAAAATATATCATTCTACCTATAATTAGCACTAAGCATAAGTAGTTCTATCTAAACATATCAGAGCACTTAGCATATAACATATGAACACATCAAGACAAAGCACACAGCACATAACACAATGTCTACGTGGTTCACCCCCACCCTGGGGATACGCCCACCAACTCTTCTTATTTATTGTCTTCAGTCAATCGGTTACAAGCACAAATCCATCAAAACCCTTACTTTGCACATGACAGAAGATCTGTGCAACTTGCTAGATCCTTCTTCCTTGTGTTACAACACTAAGATCTCCACAATCCGCTACAAGGATCTGCACTTATCTCTGCAAATCTCTTACAGTCATGCACAAAGCACTTTCAGACTCTACTCGCACTTAACATGCATTCACATCACATAGATGCACTATTCTTCTCAACTTCTTCCAACTTACATTGCCTATCCTTCTATTTATACATGCAGAATAGGCCTAAACATGGGTAAACCCATGGGCCGACATCCCATTCCTGTTACATATTCCCAAAAACCCAAAAAGGGTCCCAAAAGGAACTCTCTTTTCAACCTTTACTTCGATGACTGTAACAGAGTAGAGTGCTCTGTGAACCATTTCCTTAACTTTGAGTTGCTCGACGAACAACTGTTCCTTTCTTTGAGTACTTTTTCTTCATCCCACTTCACTTGCAAAGAAATATTCTCTCGTTCAACAACACTGTGTTGGTCCTCAAGGTCTTTCTGTACTTGTGCTAAAGCCTGGGTGGCTTGTGTTGTCTCTTCCTGAGCTGGTCGAAGGAAATCTTCAACTGTATCATCAATGAGGTGTAGTTGAGCTGGATCATCACCTAGTTATGATGTTCCTGCTGACAGAGATGCAGTAGAAATTGCACGGCTGGAACATAGTGCCTGTTGCACTCCTTGAATTTCAACCTTGATCCTATTGAAAACCTCCTCCTGCTTAGCTTCTTACTTCTCTACTATCTCCAATGAAGCATCGTTCAGTGCTGCGACGATGAAGTTGAAGTTGTCTGAAGTGAGGGTGGTCTCAAATTTGGTCCTGGTTGCTTTCATTTTCTTCCTTGAAGAAGGTTTTGGAGGGGAAACCTTCCTTTTCTTTGAGGGGTCCTCCTCGTCTCTAGGCGGTGTAACTTTGCCTTTCTTCTTTTCCACTTCTGTGCCATCTATCTCTTCACCATATCCTCCTTTCTCTGCTGAGATGGAAGAAATCTTCACAGATGTGATGTCTAAATCATGGAATTCTTCGGT
Source organism: Picea engelmannii (assembly GCA_009831015.1). Taxonomy (NCBI): domain Eukaryota; kingdom Viridiplantae; phylum Streptophyta; class Pinopsida; order Pinales; family Pinaceae; genus Picea; species Picea engelmannii. Next base: position 149,086 of record ML782275.1, read on the forward strand.
CTTCTTTGTCTTGCTAGGTCCAGGTATATCCGTCGCAGTTTCTGGACTGTCAACATCAGACATCTCCGCAGGGTTTGCTCAAACAAGGAGGTTCATCGACCATTCCTTGGTAATATTTTCCAAGTCATCCTCCATCATCTTGTAGTATGACTACAATTGTTGTTTATGCTCATCAGCGCATGCTCTGATATAGATGAAATGGTGGTCCATGTTGAATTTCATCAAGGGCTTGAACTTGTGGAGAGTGTTCGAGGTTATACGAGGCTCAAAATGGATAGCGGTCTTCAAATGGTTGTAATAGGTGTGGAAGACGACATTTGATTGCCACTACTGGAGTACCACAACGTACTAAACTTCACGACCAACGGTTCAAAGGGATCAATGTCCGGGAAGGTCGCACCTTCTGACATCTCCCATGCAATAAAAGCAATCAAGATGAGAAACCAGCTGAAGTGGAACTCATATCTTTGGTCCTGCGATTCCATGCAGTCCAGTTCTAGCTGGTTTACTAGGTACTTCAACCAATTCATTTGAAGTCCTTCTGCACACTTCCCTGCGAGGTCGAATACAAATACAATCACTTGGGTGGGTCGGTTCTTGAGAACTAACTTCTCAGCTATCAATTGATAGGATAGGCGCATTGCACTACTCTATATAGAGGCTACCTTGTATCCTCATGTTCCCTTCTCAACATCTCCATAGGTATCTTTAATCTTCTGCGCAAGAGCATGATCCATGGTTTTCCAAAGATATAAATCCTGTGGGTCAGGGCCTTGCATGCTCATCCCGATGATCTGATTGATCAACATCGGATCCACTGTGATGCGGTGATTCAACCACAAATATTCACCATGGTAGTAGGATAGCATCAACTTGACGCATGCGTTCACTTCTTGGTGCTTTTCTAAGTGTAGGATCTTCATAACGTTGAGGAGGGTGGACTGTGCGAGGTTTGATGGTCCATGATTGGGGTATGATCTTCGAGTTATTTCCCTTGGTTATGGTAAGATAATTGTGTGGGGTGAGCATGTTGTATACCTTCCTGTCGTCGAGGTTGAAGTTGCTAAACTTCAATGCTATGATCTTATCTTGGTATGTGTGCACTGTGCATATCCCCTTCGGGAGGTACGCAGTGACCAATTCATATTCAAAGTCATTGGGGACACTGTCTTGGTTGATTACGCTGCTCAGAGGTGGTATATAGGCAGGTAGGATGCTCAGAATCAGCTTAGCATTCTCTAAGTCATCCTTGTTCTTAGTTCACCTTTCACGGGATGGTCCAGCTCCGTGAGCAGTGGATGGGGATGCTTGCATTGTTTTTTTGGATGAAGCCTGGATACCTTCAGACATTGACATGGATTTCTCAGTCATCAAGTCAATCAAAACTTCTTCAACAACTTTCTCTGCAGTGCTCAATGCTTCTGACATACGCACTCGGGATGAACAATTCGTGGGTTCGGGGAACAATTTAGACATGGTAATCTGATAGAGAGTGAGAGCATAATGATCACTGTATAAACTTGGCTTAGTCTATGGGCTTGAATTCTCAATTAGCAAAAAGTGTTCTCGGTGCATGGCACGACGTGATAAATAGGTAACTAGACAATGATGTTCTTACAATGGGTATGAGCCTCCATTAACTCCTGTTCGATCCATTATGGCATGACCCAACGGTCTGATGATGAAACTTTATTACTTTTTTGCCCGTTCAAAGTGGGAGTCGAACGGATATATCAACCCCAACGACTATATTGCTTCGTCATGGGGAAGTGACTTATGTCGCTGTTCTGATGTCCTGATGAAGCTCTAATTTTGCAAATTTTCTCTCTGCGAAGTTCCCTCTAAGACCTTCTGCAACTTAGCTCTCTTCTTACTTTGTTTCCTCGCCTTATTTCCAGTGATATTCATCTCGGTAGTTCATTTTCCATTTGGATTCTTATCTTCCTTTAATTTAGTTACTGCGCCCTGTTGATATTCTTTCCTAGGACTCACGGTTAATACCTTTTCTTTGTCTAGGATAGGTACTTCAGTCTTCCAGGAGTCCTTTGATGTTCCTATAGCTTCGACATCAGGGTCTCTAGTGTCAACTAACTTCGATCTATTCTTCAATCAATTGTGCGATCCTTCTAGTAATGAAATCTTTGAAGTCTTGTTTCTTCTTCTCCAAGGCTTCTTCTTCTTCCTTTCGTCTGGCTTGAGCTCTGTCAATCCAAGGTTTTCCTATTAACATGGTAAACAGGGCGTTGTCTTCAATAAACTTAATAATCTCAAAATATTCATTTGTCGAAGTTCCATTAACGTTCATAGGGATCTGAGCGAGCTTCCCACATAAGTTTACCAACTTTCCTCTGAATAGTCCTATTCCTCCTAATGAAAGGATCGTAGTAGGCTTCCCTATAGATTCCCAAGTTCTTTCTATCATGATATTCACCTATGTCTCTTCATCTAGAAAATAGTCAATGTTGAAGTCTCCTATTCTTTCTTCAATGCATTCTTTTTCTTTAAAGATCTCTGATAACCTGACATGTTGGTGATCATTCATGGTTTCGTTTATTTGCAGCAATACTTTCTATGATTCTTTCTGGGGTTCTGCTATAGCCTTAGTTTCTGGATTTGCCTTAGGGTTCTTCTGGTTCAGAGTCATTCTTTCAAGCTTAGTGATCATTCTAGGGAAATCCAACACTTCATGGTCCATAGACTTACAACAAAGACAACTAGGTCTTGTTCCAGGGAATTCCTTATCAAGATGTCCTGGTATTCTGCAACTATAACATAGGGTCAATCATATTTTTCTTTTAAATGATCCCCACCCTCTCTTGTATTACACACTAGGATCATGGTAGCTAACCTGCAACAAGTTATTTCTAGGATCCCGCATCCATTTGTTAGTCCAAACATTCTTTCTATGCATAGGTATAATATATCTTTCACTATTCTTGTCAGATCTACTCATATCAAACCTTCTTTCATCTATTAATGCCCTTGTTTTCAAACTAAGACAAACTCTTTTAAACATACCTAGATCCATACTCTAGAAAACATTTCCACTTATCTTACTTCTATAGAGCATAGAGCTTCCAGATCTATTTTTTTTTTACTATCTTTACCTTCATCAGAGCACAAAGCTTGTAGATCTTACCTCTTTTAATCAGAAATTATTACTTTTACCTTTCTTAGAGTGCCAAGCGTTTAGATCTTGCTTCTTTCGTTCAGATATGATCTTCTTTACTTCAGATCAGGCTTATTTCTTTTAGATCTGACCTTCTTTATTTAGCATAGATCTTTATAAGTCAAGTAGAATACTGCGCACTAGGGCATAGATCTACGCACAGAGCTTTCACAATTTCAGGATGAATCTTTGCACATAGCTTCTTCTTTCTCAGTTCCTAGCAATCACAGTTTCAAGTCCCAATAATGGAACCATTTGTTGGCACAGAGGAAGACCCAGGGTTCAACGCTACAACAACGCACCAACAAAACCCTAACTATCGACCCTTTCGGCAACATCTGTGAAGCAGATGAAGTCTCACCTGAGGTAGAGGCAGGGGTGGTTGCATGACTCAAGTGTCTGCAACCTTAGTTGGGACACAGATCTGTGATTGTACTACTTGATAAAGTACTTAGCACCGTTAGTTCCTCAATATATAGTCAATAACCACCTCCCTTATAATACATAACTTCATAGCATTAACACTGATCTAATGTATTCAAGCACTTATCATAAGTAAATAGGCCAGATTTGGTAGATCAAGCAATAAGCATATCCATGTATATCATATCTATCATTCTACCTATCATTAGCACTAAGTATAGGCAGATCTATCTAAACATATTAGAGCACTTAGAATATAACATATGAACACATTAAGACAAATCATAAAGCACATAACACAATGTTTACGTGGTTCACCCCCACCCCGGGGCTACGTCCACCAACTCTTCTTCTTTATTGTCTTCAATCAATTGGTTACAAGCAAAAATCCATCAAAACCCTTACTCTGCATAGGATAGAAGATCTGCGCAGCTCGCTAGTGATCTGTAAATTTTAATTGATCTAAAATTCAAGATCTTTTAACCATTATTTGCATGTGAATTTTTAATTGTTAACCACCTTTATAAATGCAAAATTAAAGAACATCCATCAAGCATATGAGCACATAAACATGTAAGCAAACCATCTATGAACAAGAATTGGTAACGGAGTTCACCAGACTTCCTGGCTACGTCTCCGAGTCCACTCCAACAGTGCGACCGCTCTTTAATTAATCTCAAATGCTTAAAAATTAAAAAGAAAAGGCTTACATAAGAGCTCTCAAAAACCAACTTTCAGATCTGCTATTCTGGGCAGAACCAGACATCATAGGTGGATGGAAAACGTCATTCTGCAACTTTTGACTGTAAACTTGAGTATGCTCGGCTCGCTCAAATGGGCTCTCAAGTCACTTTTTTGTTCGGTTACAATGATGAAAAAATGAAGAGCATATTTGGAATCCCCTTGCAATTATGCAACTTTTAAGTATAAAGTCGACCTATTTCTGAGAAGGTTGCCTGGGACACTTCCTGGCACAAATTCTAATGTAGCTTCTGTCTGTTCGATCCGTACAGTCTCAAAAAGCGTGCCACTCCTCTTATGAAGGCACTTTGCTATTTGGCTACTCTGATGAAGAAACATAGAGCATATTCAGAATACTCTCAAAATTCTGCAAATTTTGAGTATAAAGTCGACCTATTTCTGAGTAGGTCACCTGGGACATCTCCTGGCACAGATTCCAATGCAGCGTCTACCAACTCCCCCTACCTCGTTTTGCATGCCCAACTAAATAAGCAGAGCCGCTAACTAGTTTTCCAAATTTAGCAAACCTCCTCCAGATTTGGCGGTAACCGCCAGATTTGGCAGAAATCCGCCAGATTTCGCTGAATCCGCCAAACTGATGGGCTTCTAGAAGGGAACACGTGGCACCTTCTAATTGGGCCACATGTTAGCCTCTCATTGGTTGATGTCACATGCCCTGTTGACGTCATCATCCGTACATCCCTGCCATGTGTCACTTGCTGACGTCATCATCCGTACGACCCTGCCATGTGTCACTTGTATGGCCTGCCACGTGTCCTGCTGATGTCATCATCTGTACGAACCTACCATATGTCACCTGTATGGCCTACCACATGTCCTACTGACGTCATCATCTGTACTGCTGACGTCATCGCCTGTAAGGCCTGTCACGTGTCACCTGTACGGCCTGCCACGTGTCCTGCTGACGTCATCATCCGTACGGATGATGTCATCCTCTGTATGGCCTGCCATGTGTCATGTTTTTAGGCTGCCATGTGTCAATATGACATCAACATCCGTACTGCTGACATCATCAGTACGACCTACTGATTGTTTGACTTTTTATTGCTGTTTTCAAAAAACTTCAGAGTGTCATAACTTCTTCATACGAACTCCGTTTGAGAAAATAAATATATGGTCGGAATCGGGAGAACGAGTCGGACACAATGGAGTTGGTTTCATCTAGTTCTAATAACTTTGATTTTTAAGCATTTTTTTGAGCCTAGGGATCCTTCTGAGACTTCTGGGTCATTCCTAGATCCTCCTTTTCTGCATTTGAGTATTTTAAAGCAGTTTTGGATCCACCTAGATCACATCTCCCCATTGAGAAGCTTTTGGACCACAAAAAACATGAAATCATTCAGAAAATAAGTGAGGACATGTTTGTCTCACTTGTCCTGTATCACCTATCCATTCCTCCTGGAACCTGTACATCTGACTCATCAATACAACAATCAACACTGCAGTGACATTGTTAAGTACATTAATCAAATTCTTAATCACATCTTCATTCAACATTGTCGAACCCAACCACATACTGCTGATGAGTAATAAGCTAAATATAAACATTGAACATGTGAAAGAGATTGTACCCGAACCATGCTAACTTTTAACCATAGAAACACTATCAACCAAAACAGGTGCATTGTAGTGAAATGACACTTCTTTTTCATGCTTAGGATTCTTTTCTTCCTTACATTGTATAGACATAAGTGACAAATTCCGACTTGCATTAACAACCCTTTTTAATTGTTGTGTAGTGCCCAATGATTTGTCATTTTTGAATGAATGTGAATACATTATGTACTCAATTCCTTCTTTAAACAAGTGATACTGATTATGTTATCGATAGAATATCTCTTTTTGATCATATAAGTACGGACTACCCAACACAATTCAATAGATATCTAGTGGGACCACATCAAATTCAACCTCATCTACAAACTTAGATGTAATTGCAAACTTTAGATCACATTGTTGTGTTACTTGTAATCTTTTATCTTTGCATACCCAACCTGATGGATAAGGTTTCTTGTGTGGTTTCATTGTTAATCCCAATTGCTTAACTACTTCTTTTGAAATAAGATTAACTTGAGATCCACTATCTATGAGTGTGTCAACCTTTGTTTGTTTTGTAATCACTTTTATATGAAACAATGCATTCCTCTTTCTATCCTTAGAATTGTCATCATTTTTAGAAGTAGAAGCACATGAAGAACCAATGTTAACATCATTATCAACAATAGATTTACCTTTCACACCTACGATTGTTATCTTTGTTTCGTCCTCGGAATCTGATCCAAGATCCTCAACGATAACCGTGGCTGTTTGCTTCCTCTTCCGATCCTTAAACCACTTTGGTTTCATTTCAGGATGTAGCTTCCAACACTTTGCCTCTTCATGCCTTTTCTTTTGACAATGTGAGCATGTAGGTCTCTCATCACCCTTCTTCATTGTAGCTGCATGTTTAACTTTCCGCTTTTCCTTGCCTTCTTTTGCCTGGATGGATTCAGCTAAAGAAACATCATGAACACTCTTTCCTTTTGACTCAATGTGAGTTTCTTGAACACACACCTTGTCAAGGTTAGTCGGATTAAACATCAATATCATATGATGTAAATAAGTATGCAATCCTCCTATATATTTGAGAAGAGTTTCCTGAGTGTAGAGAGGTATACCAAGTATCAATGCTCTTTTTTGAAATTCTTGTTTGTATTCTTGCACACTTTGTCCCTTACCTTGCCTCAAATTCTTCCAATCCATCATAGCTTGCTGCATATACGCTAATGGATAAAATTTATTTTTAAGTCCTGAAGTGAACTCATACCAAGAGGAAACGATTTTGCCTTTTGTGGCAAGATCCTCTTGAGATCTGTTGTCCCACCAAATGAGAGTAGTCCCTCCAAGTCAAAGAGAAGCCAACTGAATTTTAACAATGTCTTCAGTAAACTTTTGAATCCTACAATAAACTTCAATTTGATGGATCCAATTGTCCAATTGTTCAACATTAAGCTCTCCATTATACATAGGTAATTCAAACTTAATATCAAGATTTAAATGATGCATATTAGGATCAACTTTCATTTTTTTCTTTTCAAATGGAGAAGGAATAGAACCATCAAGAAGAGATGGAGAAGTTGGTGGGGTTTTAGGGGGTTCCTCATCACCTCCTTCTTTTTTACCTTCTGTATGAGATGGTCCACCTTATTCACCTTTCTTTCGATCTTGATAGAGCTCCTCTACTATCGTTTGCATTCTCATGAAAGCTTTCATAAATTCTCCTTCAGAAGGGATAGAAGAAGCTGCTTCTTCTCCTTTTGGTGAAGACATCATTCCTCTTCTTGATCCAATCTCTGGATTGAAATCTTCAAGTTCTCCTTCACCACGCTGAAGCTTGGATCTTGTTAACATCAAATCACAAAGCGATGGTTAACCTAGCTCTGATACCAACTTGATCTGTAAATTTTACTTGATCTAAAATTCAAGATCTTTTAACCATTATTTGCATGTGAATTTTCAACTGTTAACCATCTTTATAAATGCAAAATTAAAGAACATCCATCAAGCATATGAACACATAAACATGTAAGCAAACCATCTATGAACAAGAATTGGTAACAGAGTTCACCAGACTTCCTGGCTACATCTCCGGGTCCACTCCAACAGTGTGACCACTCTTTAATTAATCTCAAATGCTTAAAAATTACAAAGAAAAGGCTTACATAAGAGCTCTCAAAAACCAACTTTCAGATCTGCTATTCTGGGCAGAAACATACATCATAGGTGGCTGGAAAATGTCATTCTGTAAATTTTTGACTGTAAACTCAAGTATGCTTGGCTCACTCAAATGGGCTCTGGAGACACTTTTCTGTTCGGCTACTATGATGACAAAATGGAGAGCATATTTTGAATCCCCTCGTAATTCTACAACTTTTAAGTATAAAGTCGACCTATTTCTGAGAAGGTCGCCTAGGACACCTCTTGGCATGAATTCCAATGCAACGTCTATCTGACCGATCCGTACAGTCTCGAAAAATGTGCCACTCCTCTTCTGAAGGCACTTTGTTGTTCGGCTACTCTGATGAAGAAACATAGAGCATATTCAGAATCCTCTCGAAATTTTGCAACTTTTGAGTATAAAGTCGACCTATTTCTGAGTAGGTCACTTGGGACATCTCTTGGCACAGATTCCAATGCAACGTCTACCAACTCCCCCTACCTCGTTTTATGTGCCTAGCTAAATAAATAGAGCCACTAACTAGTTTTCCAAATTTAACGAACCTCCTCTAGATTTGGCAGAAATTCGCCAGATTTGGCTGAATCTGCCAAACTGCTAGGCTTCTAGAAGGGGACACGTGGCACCTTCAGATTGGGCCACATGTCAGCCTCTCATTGGCTGATGCCACACGCCTTGCTAACGTCATCATCCGTACAGCCCTGCCACATCTCACCTGCTGACGTCATCATCCGTATGGCCCTGCCAAGTGTCACCTGTACGACCTGCCATGTGTCCTGTTGACGTCATCATCCGTACTGCTGATGTCATCACCTGTATGACCATGCCACATGTCACATGTACGACTTGCCATGTGTCCCGCTAATGTCATCATCCATACTACTGACATCAACACCTGTATGACCTGCCACATGTCACCTATACGACCTGCCACATGTCCTGCTGATGTCATCGTCCATACGAATGATGTCATCCTCTGTATGGCCTGCCATGTGTCACATTCTCAGGTTGCCATGTGTCAGTCAACATCCATACTGCTGACGTCATCAGTACGGTCTACTAACTGTATGACTTTTTGTCGCTGTTTTCAAAAAATGTCAGAGTGTCATAACTTCTTCATACGAGCTCCGTTTCAGAAAATAAATATATGGCCAGAATCGGGAGAACAAACCAGACACAATGGTGTTGGTTTCATCCAATTACGAGAACTTTGATTTTTAAGCATTTTTGTGAGCCTAGGGACCCTTCTGAGACTTCTAGGTCATTCCTAGATCCTCCTTTTTTGCATTTGAGTATTTTCAAGCGGTTTTGGATCCACCTGGATCAGCTAGATCCTTCTTCCTTGCATTACAACACTAAGCTCTCCACAATCCGCTACAAGGATCTGCACTTAGCTTTGCAAATCTCTTACAGTCATGCACAAAGCACTTTCAGACTCTACTTGCACTTAGCATGCATTCACATCACATAGATGCACTATTCTTTTCAACTTCTTCCAACTTACATTTCCTATCCTTCTATTTATACATGCAGAATAGGCCTAAACATGGGTAAACCCATGGGCCGACATCCCATTCCCGTTACATATTCCCAAAAACCCAAAAAGGGTCCCAAAAGGGGGCCGAGATCCCATGATCTTCGCTTCATCTTTCGCTCCTCCTTCGACAGGCTGTTGAAGTCCCAAAACATGTCAACATGACCAAGAAACTCCCAAAACTTGGTCAAGGGACAACAAGCCCCCAAAACTCACCTGTGACTCGTCCCGAGTCACTCTCGTCTGATCAGTTCGGTTTCGAATGCCTCGAGATTGGCTTGAGATGCTTTGACTTGCTTCTTTTCTATGGCCTCTTGTTCAGTGAACTCCTGTATTACTACGTCGTTCACTGGTCATTCTAGGCGTTGTTCTGTTGCGGTGGCAACCTGTTCTAATTCTTCTCCTTGGCTCTCGACCTCTGTAAACAACTGGCATGCCTTATCTTGCATAGGTTGAAGCTGTTGAGTGAGTTCCATCACTTTGCTTTGAAGCATATGGATCTACTGCTGAGCTGTACGTTGTTCATGAGACCTCTTCATTTTTTCTACAGCTGACAGGGCCTTCAACTGCACCTGTAGTGTATCTACGTGCTGCTTCGCTTCCTGGAGCTGTGACTCCAACGCCTTTAACTTGGGGTTCTCAGTGAGGTTCTCGTATGTCTGGGTGCTACGATTACTCAGCTGATTGCACTCCAAGGAAATAACTTTTAATCTGTCAACTGTGCTGCGGGCAATTTCTTCTCGCTGGTCCCTTACGTCTTGAGGGGTCTCAGGCACAGTGTGGAGCTCTAAGTCTGCTATGCACTGTCGGAGCTGCTGGATTACTTCTTCGAGTTGTGCCACCTACTATGGAACTCTCTCTTTGACCTTTACTTTGATGACTATCACAGAGCGAAGTGCTCTGTGAACCATTTCCTTCACTTTGAGTTGCTTGATGAGCAATTGTTCCTTGCTTCACTGTAACTGTACTTTTTCTTCATCCCACTTCACTTGCAGAGCAAGCTTCTCCCGTTCTGCAATACTGCATTGGTCCTCATGGTCTTTCTGTACTTGTGCTAAAGCCTGGGTGGCTTGTGTTGTCTCTTCCTGAGCTCATTGAAGGCGAGCTTCGACTGTATCAACAATGAGGTGTAGTTGAGCTGGATCATCACCTAGTTCTAACGTTCTTGCTCACAAAGGTGCAGTGGAAACTACGCGACTAGAATGTAGTGCTTGCTACACTCCTTAAAGTTCAACCTTGATCCTATTGAACACCTCCTCCTACTTAGCTTCTTGCTTCTCTGCTATCTCCAGTGAAGCATTGTTCAATGCTGCAACGATGAAGTCGAAGTCATCTGAAGTGAGGGTGGTCTTAAATTTGGTCCTGGTTGCTTTCATTTTCTTCCTTGAAGAAGGTTTCAGAGAGGAAACCCTCCTTTTCTTTGAGGGGTCCTCCTCATCTCTAGGCAGTGTAACTTTACCTTTCTTCTGTTCCACTTCTGTGCCATCTATCTCTCCACCATCTCCTCCTTGATCTGCTGATATGGAAGCGGTATTCATGGATGCACTGTCTAAATCATGGACCTCTTCGGTCTTATTTGTCTTGCTAGGTCCAGATATATCCATCGTAGTTTCTAGATTGTCAACATCGGACATCTCCGTAGGGTTCGCTATAACAAGGAGGTCTGCTGACCATTCCTTGGTAATCTCTTCCAAGTCATCCTTCGTCAACTTGTAGTATGACTGTAATTGTTGTTTATGCTCATCAACGCGCACTGTGATATAGATGAAATGGCGGTCCGCGCTAAATTTCATCAAGGGTCTAAATCTATGGAGAGTGTTTGGGGTTATACGAGGCTCAGACTGGATAACAGTCTTTAGCTGGTTGTAATAACTGTGGAAGATGACATTTGATTTCCACTGCTTGTTCATGTCATTGGAGTACCACAACGTACTGAACTTCGTGGCCAACGGTTCAAAGGGCTCGATGTCCAGGAAGGTCGCACCTTCTGGCATCTCCCATGCAATAAAAGTGATCAAGATGAGAAACCAGTTGAAGTGGAACTCATATCCTTGGTCCTGCGCTTCCCTGCAGTCCAGTTCTAGCTATTTTACAAGGTACTTCGACCAATTCATTTGACGTCCTTCTGCGCACTTCCCTACGAGGTCGACTGCAAATCCAATCACTTGGGTGGGTCAGTTCTTGCGAACAAACTTCCCTGCGATCAATTGATAGGCTAGGCACACTACACCACTCTGGATAGAGGTTACCTTGTAGCCTCATGTTCCCTTCTCGACATCTCCATAGGTATATTTAATCTTCTGCGCAAGAGCGCGATCCATGGTTTTCCCAGGATAGAAATCCTGTGGGTTAGGGCCTTGCATGCTCAGCCCGATGATCCGATTGATCAACGTCAGATCCACTGTGATGCGGTGATTCAACCACAAATATACACCATGGTAGCAGGACAACAACAGCTTGACGCATGCGTTCACTTCTTGGTGCCTTCCGAAGTGCAGGATCTTCATAACGTTGAGGAGGGTGGACTGCACGAGGTTCATGGTCCATGACCGGGGTACGATCTTCGAGTTCTTTACCTTGGTTCTGGTAAGATACTTCTGTGGGGCGAGCATGTTGTATACCTTCCTATAGCCAAGGTTGAAGTCGCTAAACTTCAATGCTGTGATCTTATCTTGGTTTGCGCACACTGCGCATATCCCCTTCGGGAGGTACGCGGTGACCAGTTCATATTCAAAGTCTCTGGGCACACTGTCTCAGTTTATTGCACTGCTCAGAGGTGGTAGATAGGCAGGTAGGATGCTCAGAATCAACTTAGAATTCATGAAGTCATCCTTGTGCTTAGTTCTCTTTTCACGGGACAATCCAGCTCCATGAGTAGTGGATGGGGACACTTGCACTGTTTTTGTGGATGAAGCTTGGATACCTTCAGAGATCGACATGGCTTTCTCAGTCATCAAGTCAATAAAAAATTCTCCAATAGATTTCTCTGCAGCGATCAATGCTTCCGACATACACACTCAGGGTGAACAATTCGTGGGTTTGGGGAACAATTTAGACATGGTAATGAGATAGAGAGTGAGTGCAATGATCATTGTATAAAATCGACTTAGTTTGTGGGCTCGAATTCTCAATTAAAAAAAAGTGTTCTCGGTGCATGGCACGATGTGATAAATAGGTAACTCGACAACGGTGTGCTTACAACGAGTATGAGCCTCCATTAACTCCTGTTCGATCCATTATGGCAAGCCCAACGGTCTGATGACGAACCTTTATTGCTTTTCTGCCCATTCGAAGCGGTAGTCGAACGAATATATTGGCCCTAAAGGCTATATTGCTTCATCATGGAGAAGTGCCTTATGTCGCTGTTTTGATATCCCGACGAAGCTCAAATTCTGTAAATTTTCTCTCTGCGAAGTTCCCTCTAGAACCTTCTACAACTTATCTCTCTTCTTACTTTGTTTCCTTGCCTTCTTTCTAGTGATCTTCGTCTTAGTAGTTCGTTTTCCATTCTGATTCTTATCTTCTTTTAACATAGTTACTGCGTGATATTGAGATTCTTTCCTAGGACTTAGGGTTAATACCTTTTCTTTGTCTGGGATAGGTACTTCAATCTTCTAGGAGTCCTCTGATGTTCCTACAGCTTCAACATCAAAGTCTCTAGTGTCAAATAGCTTCGATCTGTTCTCCTGTTCTTCAATCAATTGTGCGATCTTTCTAGTCATGAATTCTTTTAAGTCTTGTTTCTTCTACTCCAAGGATTCTTCTTCTTCCTTTTGTCTGGCTTGAGCTCTGTCAATCCAAGGTTTTCCTATTAACATGGTAAATGGGGCGCTGTCTTCAATAAACTTAATAATCTCAAAATATTCCTCTATCGAAGTTCCATTAACATTCATAGGTATCTGAGCGAGCTTCCCACATAAGTTTACCAACTTTCCTCTGAATAGTCCTATTCCTCCTAATGAAGGGATCGTATCAGGTTTCCCTATAGCTTCCCAAGTTATTTTTGTCATGATATTCACCTGTGTCTCTTCATCTAGAACACAATCAATGTCGAAGTCTCCTATTCTTGCTTCAATGCATTCTTTTTCTTTAAAGATCTCTGATAACCTGACATGTTGGTGATCATTCCGGGTTTCATTTATTTGCATAATAATTTCTTTGATTCTTTCTGGGGTTCTGCTATAGCCTTAGTTTCTGGATCTGCCTTAGGGTTCTCTTGGTTCAGAGTCATTCTTTCAAGCTTAGCGATCATTCTAGGGAAATCCAACACTTCATGGTCCATAGACTTACAACAAAGACAACTGGGTCTTCTTCCAGGGCATTCCTTAGCGATATGTCCTAGTCTTTTGCAACTATAATAGAGAGTCAATCCTCTCTTTCTTTTAAATGATCCCCAACCTCTCCTGTAATGCGCACTAGGATCATGGTAGCTAACCCACAAAAAATTATTTCTAGGATCCTACATCCATTTGTTAGTCCAAACGTTCTTTCTATGCATAGGTATAATATATCTTTCACTATTCTTGTCAGATCTACTCATATCAAACCTTCTTTCATCTATTAATGCCCTAGTTTGCAAACTAGGAAAAACTCTATTAAACATAACTAGATCCATACTCTAGAAAACATTTCCACTTATCTTACTTCTACAGAGCATTGAGCTTCTAGATCTAAATGTTTTTACTATCTTTACCTTTATCAGAGCACATAGCTTTCAAATCTTACCTCTTTTAATCATAAATTCTTACTTTTACCTTTCTTAGAGTGCCAAGCATTCAAATCTTGCTTCTTTCATTTAGATCTGATCTTCTTTTCTTTAGATCGGGCTTCTTTCTTTCAGATCTGACCTTCTTTCTTTAGCACAAAGCTTTATAAGTCAAGTAGAATACTGCGCACTAGGGCACAGATCTACGCACAGAGCTTTCACAATTTTAGGATGAATCTTTGCACAAAGATTCTTCTTTCTCAGTTCCTAACAATCACAGTTTCAGGTCCTAGCAATGGAACCATTTGTTGGCACAGGGGCAGACCCAGGGTTCAATGCTACAACAACGTACCATCAAAACCCTAACTACCGACCCTTTTAGCAACACCTGGGAAGCAGATGAAGTCTCACCCCAGGTAGAGGCATGGGTGGTTGCAACACTCAAGTATCTGCAATCTTAGATGGGACACAGATCTGTGATTGTACTACTTGATAAAGTACTTAGAACCGTCAGTTCCTCAATATATAGTCAATAACCACCTCGCTTATAAGACAAAACTTCACAACATTAACATTGATCTAATGTATTCAAGCACTTATCATAAGTAAATAGGTCAGATCTGGTAGATCAAGCACTGAGCATATCCATGTATATCAGATCTATCATTCTACCTATCATTAGCACTAAGCATAAGCAGATCTATCTAAACATATCAGAGCACTTAGCATATAACATATGAACACATCAAGACAAACAACAAAGCACATAACACAATGTTTATGTGGTTCACCCCCACCCTAGGGCTACGTCCACCAACTCTTCTTCTTTATTGTCTTCAGCCAATCGGTTACAAGAAGAAATCCATCAAAACCCTTACTTAATAATCTCAAAATATTCCTTTGTCGAAGTTCCATTAACATTCATAGGTATCTGAGCGAGCTTTCCACACAAGTTTACCAACTTTCCTCTGAATAGTCCTATTCCCCCTAATGAAGGGATCGTAGCAGGCTTCCCTATAGTTTCCCAAGTTTTTTTTGTCATGATATTCACCTGTGTCTCTTCATCTAGAACAAATTCAATGTCGAAGTCTCCTATTCTTGCTTCAATGCATTCTTTTTCTTTAAATATATTTGATAACCTAACATGTCGGTGATCATTCAGGGTTTTGTTTATTTGCAGCAATACTTTCTTTGATTCTTTCTGGGGTTCTGCTATATCCTTAGTTTCTGGATCTTCCTTAGGGTTCTCTTGGTTTAGAGTCATTCTTTCAAGCTTCACAATCATTCTAGGGCAATCCAACACTTCATTGTCCATAGCCTTACAACAAAGACAACTAGGTCTTCTTCTAGGGAATTCCTTAGCAAGATGTCCTGGTATTCCGTAACTATAACATAGGGTCAATCCTCTCTTTCTTTTAAATGATCCCCAGCCTCTCCTGTACTGCGCACTAGGATCATTGTATCTAACTTGCAACAAATTCTTTCTAGGATCCTGCATCCATTTGTTAGTCCAAACATTCTTTCTATGCATAGGTATAATATATCTTTCACTATTCTTGTCAGATCTACTCATATCAAACCTTCTTTCATCTATTAATGCCCTAGTTTTCAAACTAGGACAAACTCTATTAAACATACCTAGATCCATACTCTAGAAAACATTTCCACTTATCTTACTTCTACAGAGCACATAGCTTCCAGATCTAATTTTTTTTTACTATCCTTACCTTTATTAGAGCACAGAGCTTGCATATCTTACCTCTTTTAATCATAAATTCTTACTTTTTCTTGTCTTAGAGTGCCAAGCGTTCAGATCTTACTTCTTTCCTTCAGATCTAATCTTCTTTTCTTCAGATCGGGCTTCTTTCTTTCAGATATGACCTTCTTTATTTAGCACAGAGATTTATAAGTCAAGTAGAATACTGCGCACTAGGGCACAGATCTACGCATAGATCTTTCACAATTTTAGGATGAATATTTTCACAAAGATTCTTCTTTCTCAGTTCCTAGCAATCATAGTTTCAGGTCCCAGCAATGGAACCATTTGTTGGCACAGGGGCAAACCCAGGGTTCAACGCTACAACAATGCACCAACAAAACCCTAACTACCGACCCTTTTGGCAACACCTGCGAAGCAGATGAAGTCTCACCTGAGGTAGAGGTAGGGGTGGTTGCAGGACTCAAGTGTCTACAACCTTAGCTGGGACACAGATCTGTGATTGTACTACTTGATAAAGTACTTAGCATCGTTAGTTCCGCAATATACAGTCAATAACCACCTCACTTATAAGACATAAATTTGATGCATTAACACCGATCTAATGTATTCAAGCACTTATCATAAGTAAATAGGTCAGATCTGGTAGAGAAAGAACTGAGAATATCCATGTATATCAGATCTATAATTATACCTATCATTAGCACTAAGCATAAGAAGATCTATCTAAATATATCAGAGCACTTAGCATATAACATATGAACACATCAAGATAAAGCACAAAGCACATAACATAGTGTGTACGTGGTTCACCCCCACACTGGGGCTATGCCCACCAACTCTTCTTCTTTATTGTCTTTAGTCAATTAGTTACAAGCACAAAGCCATCAAAACCCTTACTCTACACAGGACAAAAGATCTGCATAGTTTGCTAGATCCTTCTTCCTTGCGTTACAACACTAAGCTCTTCACAATCCGCTACAAGGATCTGCACTTAGCTATGCAAATCTCTTACAGTCATGCACAAAACACTTTCAGACTCTACTCGCACTTAGCATGCATTCAAATCACATAGATGCACTATTATTCTCAACTTCTTCCAACTTACATTGCCTATCCTTCTATTTATACATGAAAAATAGGCCTAAACATGGGTAAACACTTGGGCTGGCATCCCATTCCCGTTAGATATTCCCAAAAACCAAAAAAGGGGCCCAAAAGGGGGCCGAGATCCCGTGATCTTCACTTCTTCTTGCTCTCCTCCTTCGATAGGTTGTCGAAGTCCCAAAATAGGTCAACATGACCAAGAAACTCCAAAAACTTGGTCAAGGGCCAACAACCTCCTTTCCTGCGAAATTTTGAATTTTTCAACCACAATATTCACAATTTTTTAGGTGACTCCGAAGCATCCCCAAATGTCGTTCCTTAATCAAACTGAAAAAATTGAATGCTGTGCCCACTAAAAGTTCCACTCATATTGTTTAGTTAGATAGATTAGAAGTGAAGGTCAATGGAGAGCTGAAAGATGTTTTGATTAGAGTCACTTCCAATCCAAACATCCATCAAGTCATTGACATTATTTTTGTAGACATTCTTGATGCCTATGGTCTCTTTCTCAATAGAGACTAGTCACATAAACTACAAGGGTATTTTTTCTCAGATCGGTCTCACTTATGGTTACCCTAGAATGAACAACCTAAAAAAATTAGAATTGATAGAGAAAAATATTTGAAACACATTGTGATTGATTTGGTTCAACAACAAATGAACCATTATCATCTGAATATCCTATCCTAGGAAATTACTCACTTGACTCATACTTCGATAATTTCATAGTCCTAACATCTGAAATATGTATCAAAGAGAAGTTAAAATTGTTTTTAAAGAGGATGGTATTTTATCAGAAATCTGTGATAATATGAATGTACATATTGTAAATAACACTTCAGGAAAAATCCAAAAAGAATTAGAAATCACAAAAAATCAAAAGCATGAAATTGAACTGAGCATTGTACCTAACATTTGGAAACTTTTCTTTGATGGATCTAAATCTCAAGAAGGGGAATTTTTCGGTTTTTTCTTTATAGACACAAATGGTAAACATAGTTTTTTTTTATCTTGTAGACTATAATCTATATGTACAAATAAAAATGTTGAATATGAGGCTTTGTTTCAAGACCTAAAAAAGGCTATTGATTTGAATATAAAACAAATCAAAGTTTTTGGAGATTCTAAAATCACAGTGAGATAGATTAGGAACTCCATACATTACAATCACCACACCTTAGGAATTATAAACAAGAAGTGCACATGCTGATAGATAATGTTTTTTTCTTTTAACATCACTGCTATCTCGTGGTCCCAAAACTTGTCAGCTTATTCATTGGCCACAACATCCTCTGGGTTATCCCCATAAGAAGACCATGAAGCCACTAGATTTTCCATTGATATGCTATATAAACCTTTTGTGCTTGATAATGTCACTAATTGGAGGGTGTTTGAAGGAGATCAAAAAATAATATAATTTATGACCAATGAAGAAAACTTCAGAGACCTCGCCATTGATGATGATTAATTTCAATTTGTTCTAACAGACAAAGAGTATGAGATTCCAAAATACGAAGGCGATGAAAAAATAGTGAGACCTAAATTACATACCATGCCCAAAGCGATGATCGACCTTGAATTTGTTTTTGACTTACGAGATAAGTTCAAAGGTCCTCTGAATGTCAAAACTGGAAGCTCTAGTTTAGTCTATGAAGTAATAAATTTAGGTACTACTGAGAACCCCATAAACATCAATCTTGGAAAATCAATATATGTATATGAAAAAATGACCTATCTCAAGTTGTTCAAAGAACACAAAGACATCTTTTCATGGTCTCATCGAGATCTTAAAAATTACGACACAAGGATCAGACAACACACAATACCCCTAAAGAATGATGTCAAAGATTTCTAGCAAAAATTATGAAAGTTTCAACCTTTTCTCTAACCAATAATTCAAAAGTAACTACAAAAAATGTTAGATGCAAAAATTGTCTTCTAGGTAAGGCATTCTTCATGGGTGGAAAACTTGGTGCATGTAAGAGAAAAGACGGGTGAGATTCATCTTTGTGTGGATTTCCATAATTTTAACAAAGCCTCTGAAAAACAAAGTTATCACATCCCTCCAATGGAACAACTCCTTAATACATTTTCCATATCTAATATGTTCTTTCTATTGGATGGTTTCTTAGGTTATAATCAAGTTTTAATTTGAGAGGAGGATTGACTTAAAACTACTTTCCGCACTAAATGGGTTACCTTTGCATACACACACATGCCTTTTGGATTAAATAATTTAGGTGCCACTTTTCAACGGGCTATGGATGTTTATTTTAGGGGATTGATAAAAAAAAATGGCATGGTCTATCTAGATGGTGTGACTGTATATTCAAAAAATAGACCAGACCATATTCTACATCTCACAAATTTTTTTGAAAGATGTAGAAAGTATGGAATTTTCCTTAACCTGAAGAACACCATTTTTGGTGTAACTGAAGGGTATCTTTTGGGTCACATTATATCAAAGGATGGGATAACTATTGACCTAGAGTGATTAAAAGTGATATCCCAATTTCCTTTTCCTCACAATAAAAAAACTATGCAATATTTCTTTAGGAAGATCAACTTCGTTAGAAAATGTATATCATATTTTGCTGAAACAATCAATCCCTTACAAAAAATGATTTGCAAAGATGCTAACTTAAAGTGGAATATAGAAGACAGGGAAGTATTTGAGAAAATTAAGATTGCTATTTCTCAAGCCCCTGTCTTACACAATCCTAATTTCAACAAAGATTTATTTTTTTATACTTTCACCTTTGATTAGTCACTAGTAGTTGTTATTACTCAAAAGTATGATGATAATAATGAAGAACTTATTTATTTCATGAGTAACAAATTACAAAGAGTAGATATGAAATACCCCTCCATTGAAAAACTTTCCAATGTTATACACAAGGATGTTAAACACTTTAGATCATACATTCTGAAAAATAATACTAAAGTCATAGTGCCTCATGTTGTTGTAAGATCTTTTATTCAGTAAGAGCTAGGAGAACGAAGGGGAAATTGGATGACTATTATCCAAGAATTTGATCTCGAAATCAAACCTACCAATATGGTTATAGGTTAAGACTGTGTAAGTTGGTTATTGAGTCTCAAGACTCCACATATCCAGGTGAGTCTAGATGGGAAAACGAGTTGTTTGTTTGTTCTCATGAAATAGTTTTTGTCTTGATGGTTGATGATTCCTAGTACTCTAACCTTTCTTATTTCTTATATCATGGTATGTTCCCTGGTCATATGATCTCTAAGGAAAAGAGGGAACTATGTTTTAAGTCTACTCAATATCACCTGATAAACTTGGTTTTGTTCCACAAAAACTATGATGGAGTACTAATGAGATGTTTAGAGAGAAGTGATGTAGAGAAAGTATTGAAATATATTCATGATGGTCCTGTTGGTGGCCATTTTGTGGGACAAACCACAACCTATAAAATTTTAAGAACATGTTACTACTTGCCAACTTTATTCAAGGATTCCCACTCATATGTTAGAAAATGTAATATTTTTCAATTGACTACAGACAAGGAGAAGAAAACATCTATCCCCTTGCAACCAATAATTGTTTTTATACCTTTCAACCAATGGGGAATATATGTTATAGGAAATATTAAATTTCACTCGTCAAAAAAACAAAGATGCATTCTAATAGTAATAGATTATTTTACCCGATGGTTTGAAGCCATCCCCCTCACTCGAATTAATGAAAAAGTAGTCATTCAGTTTTTGGAACAACAATTTTTCACTAGGTTTGGGGTACCATATGTGATTGTGTTTGAAAATAGTGCTTATTTCTCCTCCACTTTGTTAACTGGATTTTCTCTTGAAAAGGGGATTATCCTATTGTATTATGATAATTACTATCCATAGGTAAATGGAGTATCTGAGTCTACTAATAAGAACTTGATTTGTATCCTTAAAAAAATGGTTACTGAAAATCATTAACATTGGCACAATGATATGCATAACACACTTTGGGATGACATATTAACACCTAAAGAAGCCTTGGGTACCTCTCCATAGTTCCTTGTTTATGAGAAAGAATAAATCTTACCAACAAACATCTATCTTCCATCCCTAAATTTATCACAGGTCTCCATAGGTCAACCTCTCTCTAGTATGCAACAATGTATTAATACACTCCTTATGTTAGAAGCAGAGAAGGAAAAATGTAAGCAAAAATTTGCATCCCATCAATAGTTGGTCATGAAAACTTTAGCATGGGGGATTTGGTTCTCAAATGGGACAGATTCAATGAAACTAATTGAAGACACTCTAAATTTCATAATTTATGGCTTGGTCCCTACCAAATAGCAGAGAAAATTGGGGCTGGTACCTATCAATTGCAAATCTTGGGGGGTGAATTTGATTCTCTCCCTATCAATGGCCAAAGCCTTAAGCGACACTTCACTTAGAAACTCCAAGAGAGTAGTTTGTACCATAGAAATTTTCTTTTATTTTGATTTCCTTTGTTTTATTTTTTGATCGACTGCTTTTTTTAGTGTGATTAACATTTTCCCCTACATGAGTTCATATGTCTCGGTATTTTTTATGAAGGTGTTGAGTGTTCAACTTTTGGTGAAGTACAATTGACATATCTTAGATAACATACCTCATCCATTCAATACCAAAAGTACAGAGATTCAACATTGAATAAGAATAGCAATAGGAGATATTAACAATTACACACACACACACACACACACACATATATATATATGATCTAGGGGAAAACATATCACTTTATCTGTTGTTAGGAATTTTTTGAAAGGCAAGACCATGGGAAGAAGGGAAGTATGGCCCACACTTTGGGGTGAAACATATGAACACCATACTCCTTTTAAGATGGATAAGAATAAAAATCCTAAGTACTTGTTTTACCTCCTTCACTAACATATATCATCCTCCTTGACTAAGTTTATGTCCCACAAGAACTCTTCATCGCAAGAATATCCATTGTTGGGTACACATGTTATATGTATATGTATATGTATATATAGATATACACATGTATGTGTACACACACACACATACACACACACATATATATATATATATATACCTCATTTCTTAGATAACGTAACTCATCCATTCAATACCAAAAGTAAGGAGATTCAACATTGAATAAGAATATCAATAGGAGATATTTGTAGTTACACACACACACACATACACACATATATATTATCTAGGGGAAAACATATCACTGTATATGTGGTTAGGAATTTTTGAAAGGAAAGACCATGGAAAGAAGGGAAGTATGGCCCACGCTTTGGGGTGAAACAGATGAACTGTTGAATTTCAATAGGCAAGGTTTAAGGATGAAGTTCATTCCATTTTATCATTTTACTTAAACCATAAACAATTGTGTTGCAACAACCAAGATCACAAGAAGAAACACCATGCACAAGTACACAAGAAGTATCCTAGGAAACCCTTCTCAAAAAGGGAAGAAAACCTAGCCAATCCTTTGCTATATTCTTCAAGATAAATACCTCAACCATCAATAAAACCTATCACACAAAAGGGTGCTTACAAACCCTAGAATACTAGCACCTAAGAGAGGTGCGCACTTTTCCCAAGAATATGTACTTGCTGGAATTTCCAAACTCACACTTGAGATATGTTTCCTCAATGGGGAATTTACCTTTACTTATATTAGACTGAACTTGTAAACATAAGTGTCTATTGGCACAACATGGCCGACCTCACTAATTCACAATATAATTAATAATTACCAGATTAATTATCTTTTACATTAAGGTGGGGCCGACATGTACCCTTTAGATTACAATTAGGGTTAAAGGTAAGTCTGACTCTTGAACAATATAACAAGGGATCTCATACACCCACTAGTGCTTAGCCACTAGGGGAACATCCATAGGTATGTCCATATCTCTATCTCACTGCATATCACAGGAGAACCACACTCACTAGTGCTCAACCACTAGGATCACGTTCACCTGTGCTCATCCACATGCACGTCCAACTCATCCGATCTTCTTTCCCACTACATTACACAGGAGAGTCATCTGGAGTTCATCATCTCAAATCTCTTCTCAGAGGAGGCTAATACATCGTTTTCATCTTTGTCTCATAACGATGCAACCAATTCATGGGAATTCACACATTCACCTTTTGCTCATCCATAGGCATGCCCAACTCATCATATCTCCTTTCTCACTGAGTTACACATGAGAATCATTTGGAATTCTTCTCAACTCTCTGTAAGGAGGAGACCTTCACTACATTCTAGTTCTGTCTCAGATAGGAACCACACACCCATCTCAGGGTCTCTCTCTCAGGTCTGTGTCCTGGAGGATGTCTCACGTAGTTGTAATCATCAAAATGAATACCCTACTCCTTTTAGGATGGATAAACATGAAAATCCTAAGTACTTTTTTTACCTCCTTCACTAACATATATCCTCCTCCTAAACTTAGTTTATGTCCCACAAGAACTCTTCATCATAAGAATATCCATTGTTGGGTAGACATGTTATATATGTATATATAGATATATATATGTGTGTGTGTGTGTGTGTGTGTGTGTGTGTATGATATATGTATCTATACATGTATATACGCACACACACACACACACACACACACACACACACACACACACAC
>ML782275.1:173039-194729 GCA_009831015.1 Picea engelmannii
ATAACTTTAAAGAAGAAACCAAATCTAGGACCACCTCTGATAGGAGGATATTTATTAGTAATCTCTAAGTAACTTTATTACCCTTCTGGTGTTTCTACTCTACCCGTGAGCGTCCATAGCCCCGACAAAGTCACTCCTATATCACAGACCTTTTTCGATGCCAATGGGTGTCCATAGCGCAAATAAGGATATCTGCATTCCCTACCTGATACAATCAGTTCCGTTTGAGCTCTCTCTCTCTCTCTCTATATATATATATATATGTGTGTGTGTGTGTGTGTGTGTGTGTGTGTGTGTGTGTGTGTGTGTGTGTGTAGAGAGAGAGAGGGGCAAATAACTCAAACGAAACTGATTTTGTCCGGTAGCTAATGAAAATATATTTGTCTAGGCTATAGACACTCGTTGGCATAGAAACAAGGTCTGTGATATAGGGGTGACTCTGTTGAGGCTATGGATTCTCACGGGTAGCGTAGCAACAAAAAAAGGATAATAAAGTTACTTAGAGATTACTAATAAATATCCTCCTATCAAGGGTGGTCCTAGATTTGGTTTCTTCTTTAAAACATGGATCATTGGTTAATAGTAGAAAGGTTGGAAAATCTAATAAATCCCCATGACAAGGAAACATGCCTTTCTCTAAATCACACACACACACACACACACACACACACATATGGATTTGCAAATAATTTTTGAGTTCTGTTTGATATCCAAATTTGTTCACCTAAAATTAATACGATTATTCCTGCAAGACATAATTATTCAAATTTGTTCACCTAAAATTAGTATGATTATTCTCCCAAGACATAGTTATAGATTCTAGTTTCGCCGAGTGAATCACCATTTGTTGAGTACACAACACACCCTTTTAAATTTTTTCTATTTTAGGGTTCCACTTTCTTCTAACCATTCTACATCTCGCATTTTTCTTTTCATAGATTGCACCTTTTTTTATTTAAGCATATGCATTTTAGCTCTCATTTTCTTCACATTTAAATATCAAGAAAACCCAAAAAAATATCATGTTTTTCATAAGAAAATGAAATAAAAAGAAAGAATGAAAAAAAATGAACAAAAAAATGTAGAGTTATCCAAAGAGCTGATGAATCCATCAAGGTTCGAACTGAAATAATGGGATAACACTTTACCCAAGATCTCGACGTCGATGCAAACCTTGTGATAAAGTTTCTATGAACCATTGGGAATCAGGGGGGAATCGAGCCAATGTTGAAATAAAATGTCAAGATTTCTACCGATCTTTGATAATTCACTAAGAATCAACATAAATAATATTAGTCTTAAATAAATAAGGTTAAGGATTATGGCAATCATTGATAAACCATCAAGCATAAAAAAAAATCCTATGAGTATGAAAGCGAAAGGTTAATCTTTTCCACTGATACCGATGAACCATTTAAAGAGTAAAACCTTACCAAGTGTCGAGGGCACATCCTGACCATCCAATCAGAAACAAGAATGAATCTTAATTATCAATCCTTCCAGATGAATATTATCTACCTTGGTGATCATACAATTCCACGTCATGATCCATATAGGTCCATGTCATCATCCATACTTCACACTTCCCATGTCACTATATGTATGGAAAATCCTCTGGAAATTTTCTAAAGAAAAGGAAGCACAAATGACTCGTCAATAATTCAAGGTTTTATCCCAATGTCGATAATTGATGATTGAGGTTTCTTTGTATACCTATGAGCCACAAACCTTAGGCCTCTTTCCTGATGTTGATGAACTCTCAAGTTAAGGTTTTGACTGAACACCGATTAACTAGACAAAGTGCACCAATCCATTAGAAATAATATTCTCGAAATATTATTTCGAGGTTCACATGAAAATGCTAAAAGAAATGATAATCCATACCTTTCGGCCAATGTCGATGAATACAACAAAGCATGCCAAAGTACATTTTTTCAAAAGCGCCCAAAAGGGTATCCCTCTGCATCAAATCAAACAACAATGGACAATAGGACATGTTGGATACCATTTAACAGAACAATATTTTCAAAATCCTATTGTCATTATCAATATTTGATTTATTTTTACCCTCATATCTATTTCTCATATCATAGAAATCCATTCAAGCGGCAAACTCATTCCATTTACTTAGTGATAAGCATCATTCTCCTCTGTGACTTAGAAGTATTGTGTGACTAGTTATCCTCTACAACAAGCAAAGTTTGGTTTCCTATCTTATTTTTGGTAAGTGGTACTAATCACATTGATAATGGCATCAATTATTCGTAAGGTCGGGTAAAATCCATAGTTTCATCCTGCTTCTTGGCTTAATCGATTCTTGGATAGAAAATATCATCTCATGTTACTAAATTTTGATGATTGCAGGTAAAATTCCTTCAAGGAAGACTTTGGTCCATAAATATTCAAAGAAACCAAGGACAAGTGGTAGAGAATGTTAAGTACCAAAGAACTGAATAGATTTGGAAATATACTTCAGAAATAACCAAGAATAAACCAAACCATTCACCAAAACATTGAACACAAGAATTAGACAAAACCCTTGAGGTAGGGTAACACCATATATTAATCCTTAAGGAAGGATAACACTCCTCAAGCAATGCTTGATATATTCACAATATTCTTCACTATGCTCTAATACATTCCTTACACTTATTTATATAACACTCTCTATCTTATAGGAACATTCTAGAGAATGAATTTTCTAGAAAGCCTATTTATTATATCTAACTACCTATGGTGAACCAACCTGGTTTACTATGTAAATATCCAAAATACTTGGAATATAAATATATCCATAAGGACAATAAATAATATATATAAATGTATATGAAAATATGAGATGATGAGTACAATAAGAATGAGGGCCTTATATACCCACATAGGGGTGCCCTTCCAAGAAGAGACGTGACCTTTCACTGGGAAGGTGCCTCTTCATTATTATTCATCAACTATTTATGATGTATTTATACTTATTATTATATATTATGTTCATAACATTGCCTTCCCCTTAAAAAAGGCTTTGTTCTCAAAGAATACTTATGGAAGAATTATCTCTTGCTCTAGCTTGTAATATTGTCTCATTCTTTATTCCTAAATTAGTGATCATTGAGGATTTGAACGATAAGATCTTCTAAGCACTGTGTAGAACCGTTGAACTGTAAAGGAGTCCGCCCACCTTAAATTGATCTTCTGCACAATGGGGATTTTATGGGATTCTTGTAGACAATTTGATGTACCAACCTGGTTTACTATGTAAATATCCAAAATACTTGGAATATAAAGATATCCATAAGGACAATAAATAATATATTAAAATGTACATGAAAATATGAGATGATGAGTACAATAATAATGAGGGCCTTATATACCCATGCAAGGGTTCCCTTCCATGAAGAGACATGACCTTTCACTGGGAAGGTGTCTCTTCATTATTATTCATTAACTATTTATGATGTATTTATACTTATTATTATATATTATGTTCATAACACTACCATAATGGACCTTATTTAATAATATAGTGGACCTAGTCCACCTTACATTGAATGGCCTCCACTAATAATACATAACCACATTCCCATTGGGTACCTCCCTAGTTACCCCATATTACCTCCCTAGGTATACTACATTGCACCCCCCTTCACATGTTTCATCCTCCAAACACGTGAAGAAACCATACAATATGACCGAATAAGAAATGTAGCCAACTGGTACCGAGTATGACCATCCATCCATCCTAATGGAAGACAAACATGATGTCCAACTATTTCCTTTCCACCCTGATTTTGACCTGCGTCATTCTTGTGCTGCCACATGATTGTTTCACTATCCAAATGTCTTCTTGTAGTGTCTATAGTGTTAAAATATCTGATGTGCTCATTTTTCCATAGACAATATCACTATTTTCACCCAACCATAGGCACGCAACCACCCCCGAGAATCTTAACCTTTTCTAGATATAATGATTTCAAAAATCCATACTAAACAACCAGATAAACCCTAGCTGCAACATTAACACATGATGGAACCATAAAACACCATCCAACTGCAACAACAACACAAGACAAGAAAAATACTCAACTACAACAGTTGCATTTGCACTTCATAGGCTACAACCAATAATACCACCAATAATATTAGAATACCACCAAGAATGTCACCAATAATACCACCAAGAGATATGAAAAAGGAGGCTACATATCTTAGGCTAGATAGTGCTAGAGAGAGAGACCAAGAATCACCCCAAAAGATACCCCTTCCTTTCTTGCAGCTGTAACTCTAGACTTGCACTACACTTGAGAGAGTGAGTGAAGTGAATGTACCAAATGAGCTCAAGAGCCTCTTATTTATAGTCCTTCTTGTCATATGTCCAGGCCAACTTCTCTTGCTTCCGAAATATTCTATTCTAGAAAAAGGTTACACATGGAGGTTAATACCTCCCGCAACTACCATAATATCAACACTCCCTCCTAGCTAGGGATGTATTAATTGTAATGGTCTCAAACACATCCATCCATTTCACATGGTATGGGAAAGTCTCACATAGTCTTGCAGAACAATCTACATGTAGCATCATCATACCCACACAAGATGTCTCATTATCACACATATCAAGTCACGAGCATCATCATCACTTTCCATCTAGCTGGAAATCACCTCCAACACTACTAGTAGTCTTGATGGAAATCAGTTAGTAGCACAAATTACTAAAATTCCATCTAATAGATCATAACAATGTCGATCCTTAGTAGTACACAACTACTATCCAATGGTACACAACCACTCCTAGTAGCGCAAAATTACTATCTAGTGATACACGATCACTACCAGTGGAACACATCCACCACAGTAGCACATAGATACTGTCTAGAGACCCACCGTTTCCACTGCAATCAATTAATATATACACAAGCTATCACCATGCAATACAATAGTCTCCTAGGATCATATGATCGTCTGCATCATCTCTCGAGGCCATACTCCATTTGAGTAATTAGGCATGATGTTGAATAAGTCATGTGTTTGACTTAGTGCACTCAATAGAGTGTCTCGCTTAAGTCACTCACTCAACATAGTGATATAGGGACGATTCTTCCTACCCTGGTCACTTCCTGTGACATAGGAAGAATGATTGTCACAACATGTGTTTAAAAGCCATGCCATGGGATACAAGGACCATTATTCTAATCTAGACATACATCCTAGAAGAATGAATTTCCTCCTAGATGATGAAAGCCATTCCATGGGATATATGGACCATTATTCTAATATAGACATACTTCCTAGAAGAATGACTATCCTGGATCATTTTCCCCCCTCTGGCCACTACTTTGAACTCAGGGAAAATGTCTATCTTGTACCAATCTCCCTACTCTGGTCACTACTGTAAACTTAGGGAGATGGACCATTCTACATGACTAGGAAAATCCCTAGGAGAATAAATGTCCTGGACCATTCTACGTATCTAGGAAATGCCCCAGGAGAATAACTCTCCATGGTACATCAACAATCTGAAACATGGACCATTCTCCACCTGGAGAATGTCTGTCGATTAACAATCTGTTCTACCTGTACCATTCTCCACTTGGAGAATGTCTATCCACCAACACACTAACTATCCATGATTCCATATATCAGCACTCCCTCCCAACCGAGGAAGTCATCTCCTCCTTTTCAACCAAAGGAGGGTATCTCCACAAGTCCCAACTTGTCTCTTAATTATGCAAACTTGATCTTGGATAGGGGATTTTTCAAAATATCAGCTGTCTTCTCATCGATGGATATGTACTAGAGAATCACTTCTCCCTTATGGAGTTTTATCACGGATAAAATAATACTTGATCTCAATATTCTTCGACCTATCATGGAACACAGAGTTCTTGAGGGCTTCACATGACTGTAATTATCACAATATATCACAGTTGAATCCAACACTTGATCAAATAGTCCATAAATCATCTTACAAAGACATACTTCTTTCATACAAGCATCACTAGCTGCAATATACTCTGCTTCATAGATGATTTTAGGGGCTAAATTTCGTAAATGGGCTAATTTTCCATGGTTTTTCTCAAAAACCGATTCGCAAATTTCCAATTTTTCTAAAAACAATTCGCCCAAATTCCATAGAATAAAAATATTTTATCTTAAAAATCGCCAAAATTTTAAAGAAACTATATAAGATCCTTAGAAATTTGAATATTTTTACAAAACTATCGTCAAACATTTTACATTTGTCATATTAAGAACTGGTAAGATTAGCCCAGGTTTCTACATTTTAATATAAATTTCCATCCTTAAAATCATCCCTGCTCTGCTTTTGCAGTGTTGAGTGCAACAAACTTCTGTTTCCTGATAGCCCATGATATCATAGAAGATCCCAAAATGAATCATATACCAGAAGTACTCATTCAGTCATTTGCACTCCCTTCCCAATCTAAATCAGTAAATCCATGCAGTTGTACATCATTGTTTGAGGCATATCTCAAACTATAATTTAGCATCCCACGAAGATATCTCAAAAAGTGCTTTGAAACTATCCAATGCTCATGTCTAGGTTCCACCTGGAACTGGCTAAACATGTTCACAACAAAGAAAATGTTTGGGCGGGTATTAACCAAATACATCAATGAACAAATCAAATTTTGGTACAAGGACGAGTCTACCAGATCAGAATTAAAGTCTCTCATCTTCTTCAGATTTGTCACCATGGGAGTTTCCATGGATTTGCAATCCATCATCCCAAACTTTCGAAGAATCTTTACAACATAATTCCCTTGCCCCAAGAATATTTCACCACGCTTCTACCATACTTCTAGTCTCAGATAATAATTCATGAGACCAAGATCCTTCATATCAAATTCAAATGCTAACTTCCTATTACATTGAATATTGAGAGGCTTTGCACGTGTTAAAAACAAATCATCAACATATAGTAGTAGGATCAGAGACGCATCATTCACAACCTTGTAATAACGGTTTGGATCAACATAGGTCTTGGAAAATTCAAGTCTTGTCAAGTAACTATCAATTCATGCATACCAAGCTCTTGGAGCTTACTTGAGTCCATACAAGGCCTTCTTTAATCTGC
The DNA here is from genome assembly GCA_009831015.1 of Picea engelmannii. Lineage (NCBI taxonomy): Eukaryota > Viridiplantae > Streptophyta > Pinopsida > Pinales > Pinaceae > Picea > Picea engelmannii. The sequence goes on from ML782275.1 coordinate 180,130, forward strand.
ATGCATTTCTCTCAGGTGTACCTCAAAACCTTGAATTTTCTCTGTGTATACTTCTTTCTCAATTACTCCATTGAGAAAAGCGGTCTTTACATCCATCTGATGTAAACTCCAACCCATGGATGCTGAAAAAGATATGATGGTTCTAATAGAGGTGTACCTGGAAACTAGAGAAAGCATCTCATCATAGTCTTCTCCCTCCTGATGGGAGAAGCCTCTAGCCATAGATCTTGCCTTGTATTTATCGATACTCCCATCGACTGAATGATTTATTTTGTAAATCCATTTTGAATTGACTATAGACTTTCCTTTAGGTCTAGGCACAATTTCCCATACATCATTTTTCATGATGGATTGATATTCTTCCACCATAGCTTCCTTCTATTCTTTTGGGTTGTTTAGGGGCTATTCATTCATTCATTCTTGGTTCATTTTGTTAATCACTCATTTTAATTTGTTCCTCATTCATGCTTTCTCTTAGTCTAGGCATGGGAAATGAATTATGTTACAGGAAGAGAAGAGCCATTGCTTGTTCATTGTAAGTAACTATTAATTATTCCAGAAGGGAATGGATGCCTTTATGCATGAGAGTAATGCAATTTGAGGAATAAACGTCCATAGATGATATCCCTTGGAGTTTCTGGCATTGATATTTCCTCACCAGTAGCACTGGAGCTATGGAAAATAAGTGGAACAACCTAAGGGACTACATTACATAGAAGGTTTCATTTCTTTGGGTTGTGCAAGATGAAGGGAAATAGAGTTGGTAAACTAGGATTGATGTGTGGTTGGAAAAATTGTGAGATCTTGATAGTTGGTTGTGTGTTAAATTTTTCCTAAAGCCCATCCTTGTGGATTCATATCTCTGGCTCGAGGGTGACCTAATTTTGAGATTTGGAAAAATAGTGTCTATGGTTCGGTGGAACGTCCAACGTCTGCAACAAGTTATTGAATGATTAATTTAAAGATAAGTGCTCTCTATGTTTTCTGTGTAATTTATATTCCACTATGTATTTAATATCTCTAAGATGTATTTGCATTATGCATGCTTGTTGTTAAGTTTTTGCACAACCTGTTATTCATTTACTTTATGGTTTATCATGTTCTTCTTAATTGCATGTGCATATAATAGGTTTCTTGATTAATTAAAGATTGGTAATAGAAATTTGAAGTTACTTAATAAGGTGAATTTACAAGTACTCAAGCATTGGGTACATGAGAAATTGATATTTAGAGTTATTTTGCAGGTGATGTGACCCATACTAGTGGTATGGGGATGTCACAATATGTGATGCAAATTTTATTTAAAACCTCTTATTCCAGTCCTAGGTATCTTGTTAACTAGGGATTCCCTTGCTGCAAATCATATGAACAACTCACACAAAAAAAACTGTTGGAATATTCCTCTCAATAAAGATAGAGGAAGAAAAACAAGAAACCAAATCATGCATGGAAAACACCAATATTTTTGAGTAGATACTGTTATACATTTTTTTGGTCACCCTAGTGATGATTTCACAAACATGTGTTCAGGCTCCCAACATGAATTTTTGCCTGAGAAAAGAAACTTCTTTCCTCCTCTACAAGGCTGCTTTTTAGAAAGGGTATGCAGGCTGCACATACTACACAGTGCGGAAATCTATCGTTTCCCTAGGCTGCTATATAGGCAGGGTACAACGACATTCCAAAACTAAAAGAGGAAAGAGGTTTCATGAAGTTTCTAGAATGGGAATATTATAGAATGTGAGGTGGCGTCTGGATGGTTGTGATCCTACTGGTTCCTTTGATTTGGTGGTATCATCCTCCCTTAACCACTTCACTTTCTCCTATATAATCCCGGGATTCTCATGGAAAAGGTTAAGAAGCAAGATTAAATAGAGAATTGATGAAAGAATAGGCTGAAGATTGTGTGAATAATCTTGTTTCTAGTGATGCTTGAGGCCACCATTTTCCCATCAAGCCTTTGCAGATTATCTTCATGCAAATTTTGGAGTAAGTGTATGTGTGTGTTGGAATGAAGGACCACTAAAAGGGAACTTGCAACATCAAGGAAATTCGGTTGTATCTTCTACTTTTCATTAATATAATACGGTGGCATGTCTCTTTCCCATAAAATGATTAGTATTTTATTACATGATTTCTTGATCACATGTTTAGGTTGTCATTGAATTCTACTATTGCTTTTTTCACATTGGTTGGTTTGTGTCATCGCAAATCTGATTCCATAAGAGCACTGGAGTGAAACAGGGACAACAAAGATATAAGGAAGCGATTCATAAGGTATGCTATATATTCCTCCTTTGGTAGTAAACTCAATGATCACAACTTAGGGAAAGTGTCTTGTTCCATATCATTTTGTTCTAGATCTAGGTGGATCTAGGGGGATCAGTTCATGTCCACATCTATCGATTTACCCAATAACAGATACCCCTGGAAAAAACCCGGAGGGAAAACCAATACTGAGATCATTTTATTATGATAAAATTAGGGCTCTTGTAACAAGGATAGTGGCCAACTAAGAAAAATACAATTGTAGACAAACCTATCAAAGTACGATCTACTATACGACCCATATATGGAATGTTTTTCGAGGTGTATGTGTCTTTCCTTAAGGAAACCTACATATATGCACCTATCTCCACTGATGCTCATGTACAAGACCTTAAGGACTATACAAAAACATTTGTATGGTGCAACATTTTCCTATGGCTTCTCTATATTGAATCCCACTTGTGGTTGCCTCTGTTCTCTCTTCTCCTTGACCTAATTTCTAGATGGAAGTCAATCTCCCCCTATCCGAGATCTCCTTGAATCACATTCCTTCATGATCCAATCCTCTACGTGTCAATTGTCAAGTATTATATATATTCTTCTTCACCCTAGACTGGCTTTTAGAAGATTGATTTATAACCTAAAGCTAATCTCCAAAGTGATTGACAATTGAGATTACTTCTCACCTCGAATGATATCAATGGATAAGATTAAATGATAGATTTTATCCTTTTCTTAAATAACTCAATTAATTAGTAAAAGCACTTTACTTTAATAATTCTTTTAATTAAAGTAAAGTCAAGGATAGAAGGCTTTGGACGATTTCCACGTGTCTATATGCATGGAGCTGTATAGAAATACATGTCTAATGCTACCAAACATCAACACTCCCTCTTAGAGAGGAAGGTATTCTTCACCACTCCAACTTTGTCTCTGAAGAACATAAATTTCCCTTTAACCAATGGTTCGGTCATAATATTTGCAACCTGCTCAGATATGGAAATATATTGAAGCTTCATTGCTCCCTTCTATATCCTATCTCAAATGAAGTGATATTTTATCTCTATATTATTAGACCTATCATGGAATACTGGATTCTATGAGAGTTTTATACAACTCTAATTATCGTAGTATATCACCATAGGCTCCAACTCCCGATCAAATAAAAATTTAAGCAATTTGTGAATTCAAATGGATTCACAAATAGCCATACTCACTGCCATATACTCTTCCTCTATTTAATTGAGTGCTACATAAGTATGCTTCTTGCAGAACCAAGTAATCACTATTGATCCCAAGATGAAGAAACACCCCAAGGTTCTCTTTCTGTCCACTGCACTCCATGCCCAATCTAAGTTTGAATATCCCTGCGACCTCACTCCATCTCCTCCAAGATACCTCAATTCATACTCCATTGTACCTCTCAAGTATCTAACCACATGCTTTGCTACTATCCAATGCACATGATCAACTCCACCATGATTTGACTCAAGGTGCTCACGGAAAAAAATATATTTGGCCTAGTGTTTACCAAATAAATCAAGACCTTATCAGTTGATTATATATCCTCGTATTCACCAACTTTGAATTTGAGGTCACCACCTTTTTTAGATTAGTAACCATAGGTGTAGCCATTGGTATATAGTCTTCCATACTGAATCTCCTCAATATCTATATTGCATACTTCCCCTGACAAAGGAATATCTTTCTTGATACCTGCCATACCTCTAAACCCAAGAAATAATGCATCAATCCAATCTCCTTCATCTCAAACTCAGTAGATACATGTTATTTTCACCCTACAATAAGCTCCTTTGCACCTATGAAAAACAAGTCATCAATGTACATAACCAACATGAGTGGAGCTACCCAAATAAGTATGAAGTACAACTTAGGATCCACTTGACTCTTAGTAAATCCCATACTCTACAATTATCCATCAATCCTGGAATAACATGCCCTAGGTGCTTGTTTGAGTCCGTACATGGATTTCTTAAGCCTACACACATGAGAATACCTCCCATGTACCTCAAAGACCTAAGGTTTCTCTATGTATACTTCCTCTTCAATGATTACATTGAGGAAAGTTGTTTTCACATCCATCTGATGTATCCTACACCTCATAACTGAAGCAATAGAAATCACAACTCAAATAGAATCATAGATGGTAGTTGGAGAAAATGTCTCCTTGTAGTCTACTCCCTCTTTCTGGGAGAACCCTCTCACCACAAACCTTTCCTTGACCTTATTGATGCTACCATCTATAACATGGTTTATCTTGTAGATCCATCTTGAACTAACAACTGACTTCCCTTATAGTATCAACACTATGTCCCAAACATCATTCCTCATAATACCATGGCATCCCACCATACTTGTTGATCCACCTCTTCCTCAAAATTGGATGACTCAATATCAATGATGCTACTCATAAGATTGATATAGTTCAGAAACTTCCTCAGAGGCATGCACTCTCTGACCACACTCCTAGGAGCCTCACCAACATCCCTCAATGTCTATAATATCCACCCGTGTCTCCTAACAACACTAGAAAGGGATAACTCCTCCTCCCCACCTGATCTAAAAATGAAGAAGACTTGTATTCTTGAAAATATTTGCAAGTAAAATTTATGTGTTAAAATGAAAATGGATCAACTTTGCAACACAATTTTAATAGGATTTACTCATTCAAGATGCATATAAATATCAACATAATCAATGAACAGAAAACACATAACACAACAAATGATAAAGGAGTTCACCCCTCTCTTGGGCTACATCTCCTGGTCCAACTTCCAATGGATCATTTGTATTATTTGCTCAAAGTGCTAAAAAATGTGCTTTACAATGCTCAAAATCCCAAATAGACTGCTCCAATGGCTTCAGAACATCCAAAAACCCCTAGCTGGGCTTTTTCGACACCTCGTTTGGCCAAAAATTGAAGAAGTTAGGCTTCCTGGAAGACCCCCCTTCAAGCTTGTTGTCTCTGCATCTACAAAATGCACCCTTGTTGGATCAACCTATCCCACACTCATTTTAAAGCATAAAAACTTGGCACTGGGTGCAACCATACAACCGGTCCAAACTGTCAAACGGTTACGCGCCGACCTTAACTACCAAGGCCTGTGGGCACATGGTCACCACATGACCGCGTGCATTACACAACAGGGCTAAAGTTTCAAACCATTGACAAAACCGTAAGGTTTAAACCCACGTGCATACACATTGGTCACATGTTATATCAAACTACACACATTTCAAACGGTTACAACATATATTACGGTGGGTCTAACCACCCGTAGCACCGGTCGTATGCAATACAATATATAACCATGGGCCAGGGCTTAGCCCCGGCCCGGTTCACGCCCCAACACACATTTTTGCAATGTTAAATATATTACAATACACATATATGTTAAGTAACATGTGTGGGCACACTAGTTGGGCAGCCTTTCCCAAAGCTTTACCCCGCTCGGAGGTCACGGGGTCGACTCCTGCCAAGTGCAAAGATTTTAATCCAATAAACAGGTGACACGTGGCAACCATTGATTGGGCCACGTGTTGCCATCCCATTCACTACCAACAAACCATGTCACTTGCCAACTATCCCAATGACTGCCTTCCATGTGTCGTACGTCCTGCCACATCAGCGTCCGTACAGACTGTATGGACTGTACAGTCAGCATCCTTTTTTTTTGCCTGTTTGTCATTTTGAACAGAATGCGATATCTATCGCTCCCGACATCCGTTTGAACCCAAACAAGTTGCGTTGGGTTCGTAACGACGAGGCCTACACTCTCGTTTGATTTGAAGTGATTCCGAGCACTTTGAATTTTTGAGCAAAATTTGATCCCCTGATCACCACTTGAAGTTTAAATTGTTGATTGTTGTACATCCTTTGGATCTTTCTACTCCTCTTCCTTTGTCAATTTTGATGACTCATGATATCTCCTATATGCAATGTTCTCCTTGAAATTAACATATCTACTCACAATTTTCTTCCTCTTCCCTAATATGAAGATACTTTAATCCTTTGAGGTATCATTATACCCCACAAATATACCCTTCTATATTGAAGGCTCCAACTTCATCCTCTTATCCACTAGCACATGGATGTATACTGGACAAACAAATATCCTCAAATGTCCTATCTTTGGCTTCACTCCTAAGAATTCCTCCTATGGAGTCTTGTTCCCCAATATCCTATGAAACATAGGCAACTCTCGTTCATGTATCATAACCTTGGCAGAACCGATGATGGATCAATTATTCTCTCCACAACCCCATTCTATTGAGGGTTGTATGAGGCTATCATCTCCCTCTTGATATTTGCCTCCTTGCAAATACTTGAATTCATTGGAGGTGTACTCTCCCCCATTATCCTATGTCAAGAACTTGATCTTGTTTCCTATCAATTCTTCACTTGAGTTCTAAACTCCTTAAACCAACTAAAGACCTCATCCTTGGTATTCATAAATAAGATCTAGGTTTTCCTAGAAAATTCATCAATAAATGTCACATAGTATGACGATCCATGTACTTATGCTATTAATAATGACCCACTCATATCTAAGTGGATAAGATACAAGATCCCCTTAGACCTACTCTATGTTTCTAAATAATGAATTATGGAAGATTTGTAACAATCCCCCTGAGAAATGTGTAATGCCTTGTAGTTTAGGTGTCCCAACCTCCCATCCCACAAATCACATAGGTTGTCATAGTTGTGTACCAAGGACCAAATAGGATTTCTCTCCAACCTGTATAATGTTCCCTCTCTAACATGGGCAACTACTGATGTTTCCCAGCTATATTTCTTTAGACATAGGAGTACTTTCCCTATCTAAAAAGTAATGACAAAACCCATGTCCTCCATAGCTAAGAATAAGAGAAAATTCTTCTTCAAACCTAATATGAAAATCACATCCTTGCCATCCAATGAACCTTCTGACTCAAGATAGAACATAATGGTTCCCTCTCCCTTGATTTTGTACTTGGAATCATCACCAAACTCCATATGAACATATAATTCCCTTTCCATCAAACTACTAAATATCTCTCGTGCTTCTATCATATGAATATATGCACCACTGTCCAAGTACCACACACTCCTGGTAGGTGTTCTTATAGAAAGGCAAGAATTTCCTTGATGTTGCAAGTTCCCTTTTAGTGGTCCTTCGTTCCAACACACACATACACTTGCTCCAAAATTTGCATGAAGATAATCTGCAAAGGCTTGATGGGAAAATGGTGGCCTCAAGCATCACTAGAAACAAGATTCTTCACACAGTCTTCAACCTATTCTTTCATCAATTCTCTGCTTAATCTTGATTCTTAACCTTTTCCATGAGAAGCTCAGGATTATATAGGAGAAGGTGAAGTGGTTAAGGGGATGAGGATGATCCCACCAAATCAGAGGAACCAGTAGGATCACAACCATACAGACGCCACCTCACATTCTAGAATATTCCCCTTCTAGAAACTTTGTGAAACCTCTTTCCTCTTTTAGTTTTGGAACATCGCTGCACCCTGCCTATATAGCAGCCTGTGGAAATGATAGATTTTCGCACTGTGTAGTATGTGTAGCCTGCAGACCCTTTCTAAAAAGCAGCCTTGTAGAGGAGGAAAGAAGTTTCTTTTCTCAGGAAAAAATTCATGTTGGGAGCTTGAACACATGTTTGTGAAATCATCACTAGGGTGACCAAAATAATGTATAACAGTATCTACTAAAAAATATTGGTGTTTTCCATGCATGATTTGGTTTCTTGTTTTTCTTCCTCTATCTTTATTGAGAGGAATCACTAGTTAAAAAGATACCTAGGACTGGAATAAGAGGTTTTAAATAAAATTTGCATCACATATTGTGACATCCCCAGACCACTAGTCTGGGTCACATCACCTGCAAAATAAATCTAAATATCAATTTCTCATGTATCCATTGCTTGAGTACTTGTAAATTCACCTTATTAAGTAATTTCAAATTTCTATTACCAATCTTTAATTAATCAAGAAACCTATTATATGCATATGCAATTAAGAAGAACATGATAAACCATAAAGTAAATGAATAACAGGTTGTGCAAAAACTTAACAACAAGCATGCATAATGCAAATACATCTTAGAGATATTAAATACATAGTGGAATATAAATTACACAGAAAACATAGAGAGCACTTATCTTTAAATTAATCATTCAATAACTTGTTGCAGACGTTGAACGTTCCACCGAACCATAGACACTATTTTTCCAAATCTCAAAAGTAGGTCACCCCCAAGCCAGGGATATGAATCCACAAGGACGGGCCTTAGGACAAATCTAACACACAACCAACTATCAAGATCTCACAATTTTTCCAACCACACACCAATCCTAGTTTACCAACTCTATTTCCCTTCATCTTGCACAACCCAAAGAAATGAAACCCTTTCTCTGTAATGTAGTCCCTTAGGTTGTTCCACTTATTTTCCAGAGCTCCAGTGCTACTGGTGAGGAAATATCAATGCTAGAAACTCCAAGGGATATTAGCTATGAACGTTTCTTCCTCAACTTGCATTACTCTCATGCATAAAGGCATCCATTCCCTTCTGGAATAATTAATAGTTACTTACAATGAACAGGTAATGGCTCTTCTCTTCCTGTAACATAATTCATTTCCCATGCCTAGACCAAGAGCAAGCATGAATGAGGAACAAATGAAAATGAGTGATTAACAAAATGAACCAAGAATGAATGAATGAATAACCCCTAATCAACCCAAAGGTGGAAGGTTTTGCATTGATATGTTTTGGAGAACATGTAGTTTCTTCCTTGGGAACTTAATTTTATTCTTCATCTTTGGGATCCATGGAATCTTCTTTGGATTTCCTGAAGCCAATTGTTTCATCAAAATTCACATCTATGTTGACCTGGAACATAGATTATGTAATCTCTTAATTACTCATTATATCCAATGAATATGCCCTTCCTTCCTTAAGGTTCCAACTTATTTCTTTTGTCCTTGGGAACATGAATATAGACAGGACAACCAAAGATCCTTAAGTGTTCAAAACTTGGCTTCTTTTTAGATAAAGCTTCTTCTAGAGTCATGGTCTTCAATATACTTCTATTCTAAACATATATGGTTTTCATAGCTGCTTCTCCCCATAGAAACATGCATAGACTCTGGTCATTCATCATTGCTTTAACTAATTCTTCAATGGATCAGTTCTTTCTTTATACTACACCATTCTATTGAGGATTGTAGGGAGTGGTGAGATCCCTCCTAATCTCAACCTCTCTGTAGAATTTCTTGAAATAATCTGAGGTGTACTCTCCCACTTAGTGAGGAGGTTGACATTGGTCCACACACATCTGAGTGAACGATGTCCAAAAAATATTTTGATTTACATGCTTCCTTTATAATTGGTACTTTGTGATATCACCTACCTCACCGCTTGATGGAGTCATTTGCTCCATGTTTGCAACTGCCACTCTAGCTCCTTCTTAAAGCTATCGCCTGTGACCTACCTAGAACAAGAACAACAAGAGAAAAATTATTTCCAATAGCATTTTCATAAGAACATATATATGGTAACAAGGATGGTAGTCATCATAGAATTATCAAGGTGACATCCTAGGAGAAAAATAAGAAATGTCTCCTAGAGGAGATGTTAGTTCATTTTGAAAAAAAATGCAATAAGCATCTATATCAATAAAATTTACATGCAACCAAGTATACATAGCAGTAATAGTACCCTTCAAATATTGTTGTCACAACTATAGTGTTTACTTGTAGTATAGAAAATATCAAACTTGATATGTGCAAATTGAAACTTAACAATTTGATCCATCAAACCTGGAACCTGGAGCCTCAATTGCTAGAAAGGGTGCACTTGTTCCTCTGAATGTACTTGTTACGAGGAAAATATCTCTATGGCTAGGGGTAAACCACAATAGACAAAATGACACACAAAAATCAACTCTAATTCCAAGTATGCTATATAAATGAAATGTTAACAAGACAAGGCTGAGTCTACCTCGTCTGAACGTTCGAAGAAGACCACCGATGAGCACACAACCCAAAGATTTATACCTACAACTTGTCTTCAATAACTGATATATGAAAGAATATGATGATAATATATAATGTTAGCATATAGATTAGCATAATCCATTAACATACATGACAAATACACCCATGGAATAATAATTCAAATATTTGCAAGATATCAATTGGACAATAAAATAATATTTCTATTAAAATAATCAGCAAAAGTACATAGGTGAAAAACTTCTGTAATGACAAATATCAGAACCGAGAAACTAAGTCCCTCCAGCTGGGCCTCCATAACTTCAATCCTCCAAAAAGGAAAGCTCATATATAGGATTCAATGAGGTTCTCCATCATAAAGAAGGAAGAGCTTGGGGGATGGACAAAAGGAGTTCATACTTTCAAGGACAAAGGGATGCAAACTCAATATGAAGTGAAATTTCTCTAGAGTGTCTTTTCTCTCAAAGTTGAATTAGTGAATTTCCTCAACGCTTATATATGGATCAATTTATAGCCTTCAAATGGAACTGAAGGGCCGAGTCAGAGTGTTTCTAGCATATGGAAGGTCAAGGATCATGTATCTCGTGACATGGCATGGAAACCCGACATAATTTTTAATTTTGAGCACAAAACCTGATGTACACGGGCTGTAGTGGAGCAACCTATGTATACGTTTGTTGTATAACTGAGAGGGTGCATATATGTAGAAAAATATGCTTTTTGGCTCTGGAACGCATAGAAAGGGAACTTCAAGTCTGCATAAGGAAATGGAAGGCCATCCAAGCAAGTTGCAAGGAGTGAGGCAAAATTTGTTGTAACAGATGCCCCCCTAATGTGTGAGGTCAGAGGACTATCTGCGATGGAAAAAATACATTATAATTCCCAGAAGTGGAGTAATGAAGAATCAACTGGAAGTACTAGTTGCTCATGAGAATATTACAATCCATAATGACTTTGTACACATGGCTTCCAATTTGAATTACACTACAGATCCATGTGGAAATATATCAAATAGTTGTTCACGACCATGAATAAGAAATACAAAGAGGACATATGCCATAGGATTTCATAGTCACGAACAAGGCACAATGGAATCTAGTCTCAAAATCAATATGAAAATATATGTGTACAATGGAGTACAATATGATCTCCCATGATCACTGAATTCATATAGGTACTGGTCCAATGAAAGACAATAGCAGATTATGAATGCTGCTACTGTAAGTTGGAGGTATTCTACACTATCTATCAAAGGTGCAAGTATACATCAAGTGAATAGAGGATTTGAGGTAAAAAACAATGAGACTTCAGTTGATTACGAATCATTAAGGTATACCGTTGAAAAACACGTGAAAACCCACCGATATTGAAAGTAGGTATCAAGGCATCGAGTACATTCTACAAGTGTGAATAAGGGTGTTGAGGTCAAACACTTGAAGAATCCATTGATCATGAGACATTGATTTATTCCCAACTATCGATGGTAGGAGAATTTGCCACTAATGACAGCAAGCCTTTGGGTACTCATAGGACTCTAGGTCTCATTTCTAGAATAGATGAGCTGAAGTCAATGGAAGGAGACCTGCTGAAAGGAGAGAATTAGGGCATCTCTCATTATTCAGCACAAGGTATACAGAAATAGCTTGATGATTAGGAGGATATCAGGCGAATATGATGTTCATGAACCAATGACCCTTTGCATCCCTCACATGCACCAGATGCAAGTAGTGCATGAAAGAGATCCCCAGTATGGTCGCCAATTCTGTTACAAGGAAAATATCTCTATGGATAGGGGTAAACCACAACAGATGGAATGACACACAAAAATCAACTCTAATCCCAAGTATGCTATATAAATGAAATGATAACAAGACAAGGATAAGAGTCTACCTTGTCCGAACGTTCGAAGAAGACCATCATTGAGCACACAACCCAAAGATTTATACCTACAACTTGTCCTCAACAACCAAGATACACAAGAATATGGTGATAATATATAATGTTAGCATATATATTAGCATAATCCATTAACATACATGAAAAATATTCCCATGGAATAATAATTCAAATATTTGCAAGCTATCAATTGGAAGAGAAAAGAGTATGTCTATTAAAATAGTCAACATAACTACATAGGTGAAAAACTTCTGTAACGACACATATCAGAACCGAGAAAATAAGTCCCTCCAACTGGGCCTCTGTTATAACCCTATAATTTATAGGATTAACTGGTGATTGAAATGTTATCACTTTAGTGTTTTGTTTGTCAAGTGATTTTCCATTCTGTAAATAAATTGAGAAAAAGAAAAAGAAAAGAAAGAAAAGAAAAAGAGAGAAAAAGAAAGAAAAATAATAAAAGAGGGCATAAAAGAAATTTAAATAGAGACCCATGCAATAAAAATGATTTGGTCCATACAGTTTAATCATGGCCAAGTCCTTTTAAATTGATGTCGATAGGAGTAGTGAATAATCTTGGCTAAACTGTTTAATCTTAGCCAAGCAAATTAGGTTAGCTAGTGAATAAATTTGACCAAACTGCCTAATCTTGGTCAAATAACCCCAGGATAGAGTAATTTCTTAGTCCAATAGTTTAATCCGGGCTAAATGTCATAGGTAATTAGGTTATAGCATGGGGTAGTTTGCTTTATCTCAATAAAACATGCATGATGATCGATGTTGAACCCTATATTTGATGTTTGAAAGTTGAATGTCTAACCCCATGGTGATAAAAACAGGGAAATCTTGGACAAACCCACATAAAGTGCTTATCCTAAGTTTTCAGAGAAAATATGAGTTTGCGCTTATAGATTAAAGACAACGCACAGATGAACAACTGAGGTGTTGGCGCTCAAATCTACGGTTGATAAGTTTTTCCAGACCCCCCCGACCATTCTACCTTTAACGGTAGGGGGGGGTTCAGAATCATGTATAACAAAGGTGCACATCTGAATGGCTGAGGCATCAATGCCTAGATCCACGGTTGAGATTGAATTATGGACCCCCCCGACCGTTCTGCTTTTAATGGTAGGGGGGGGGGGTCTGGAATGTTGGTTAAACATTGCGCTCAGATTTACAGTCCAATGACAGATGCTCCGATGGACAACTGATGGTATTTTTCAGACCCCCCCGACTGGTTTGCTTTTAACGATGGGGGGGGGGTCCGGAATGGAGTGGTTTTCTGGCAGGCCCTCTTCTCTACGTGGCAGGAATCCATTGCTTCAGACTCCCACCACTTACCACTTACCAGTTTTTGACATACCCCCCGTCGCCCCATGACATCATTTTCCACTTTTTCCCCTAAAGACCACATCTCATAACCCTGTTAGTCCATTCCCCCTGTTCGCACGTTGCAAGTCCCTTCATCATGGTCAATTCCCAATCAACACCCTCCATGTCACTCTGTCGTACTTTTCATTCATTGTTACCTGCCATATCATGCTCCAAAAGACCTATGCTAACTTATCCGCTAGCCCGTTGATCTGTCTCCCGTGCCCAACGGGTATCCGTTTGCTCAAAACTACCCTTTTTTCCTTCATTCTCCCACTACTTACTTTGTCCATTGAACCAAAGAATTTTTCCCTGTCTCCTCTTCATTTCAGTCATCCGTCCAAAACCAAAGTCATCCCCACTAACGTTTTGTTTGACTTGCAGGTATTTTCACAGTGATGGCCCCAAAATCCAAGAAAGCAGAAGCCGAGGAAAATCCTTTCCTCCCGCCTCTTGTCGACCTCGACAGGATCTGTTTGGCTGAAAAAGATCATTTAATCGTAGACACCAGGTGGGAATTTGACTTCGTGGATTTGCAGTCATGCCTCAAACATATTTTCTTAGATCAGAGCGATGAAATTGGGCTCTGGGAATCCAAACTTCCTCTGTATCTTTTCCCCCAGGTTCACCATTTTCCTGAATTTACCCTCAAATGCCAGGCTCATTACATCCCCGACCAGAGATCCATAGTATCTTCATCATGAGAAAGTCTTTTCTTCATCACACCTGAGGCCATTGATCAGATGATGCCGATACCCAGAACTGAATCCGCCTCCCCTTTCAATCTCGAAGTCATCATGAAACTGTACCAGAAACTATCATTCCCTCAGAGAGCCCAGATTTTCGAGATTTTCCTCCCTCAGGCTACTCAGCTCCCCAAGACAAATCCCCCGTACCCTTCCTCCCTGTTCTCAGAGAAGGGAAACCAAGTCATTTCGTCGCTCTGTTCTCTGCTTGGTTATTTTTCTGACCAATGGGTGAATGAACCCATATTGGGTTTTCTGTCCATCTTCTCCATAGAAGAAAGACCCACC
>ML782275.1:208009-234638 GCA_009831015.1 Picea engelmannii
CAAAATGAAAATGTCTCCTTGGTATATATAGGAGACTAGGAGGTATAATTACAAATAATGGCCTAAAGCCGACATAATTAAAATAACATTACTAATCTAAATTACAACTAATGGCCTAAGCTGACATAAATAAAATAGCATTAATAATCTAATATGCCCCAATTAAGGTGTAATGAGCCAATATTAGGGCTTAACATTCACCCAGATGACCAAGAGAAAACAACCTTCACAACACCTTGGGGTACGTTCATGTACATGAAAATGCCTTTCGGGTTGATGAACGTTGGGGCCACTTTCCAAAGAGAGATGGACATCGATTTTGTGGAAGAACTTGGTAGATTTATTGTCATTTATCTGAATGATGTAACTATTTATTCCCAATCCGATGAAGAGCACTTAGGACATCTCAGATGAGTGTTTGAGAAATGCTGAAAATTTGGGATTTCTTTGAATCCTAAGAAAATCCTCTTCAGATTAGAGGAAGGTAAACTATTGGGGCACATAATCTCTAAGGACAGAATTAAGATAGATCCCAACAGAATAGAAGCCATTCAGAAACTGGAACACCCAAGGAATATCAAAGAGTTACAATCTTTCATTGGCAAAATAAACTTTCTGAGAATATTCATACCTAACCTAGCCGAGCTTCTCAGGAACATCACCAACATGTTAAAAAAGGACACAAAAATAAAACGGGACATTGAATCCAAGTAGTCTTTTGAACAAGTTAAACATGCACTCACACAGGCTCTAGCCTTGATCTGTCCTAACTTCACCAAAGTTTTTTACCTTTTTTCTTTCGCTTCTGAACATACCATTGCAGCAGTATTACTACAGAAAAACAGCGAAGGGTATGAACAACCCATAGCCTTTTTCAGTAAATCTTTAAGAGATGCTGCTTTGAATTATAAAATAATGGAGAAACAAGCTTTTTCCCTGGTAAAAGCCATAAAGGATTTTAGAGTATATATTCTCCATTCCCACACCATCACATACGTTCCGAACATAGTAGTGAAGGACATTTTAACCCAGGACAATCTAGATGGCAGAAGAGGAAAATGGATTGCTATCATTCTGGAGTATGACATAGAGATTAAGCATATTAAACTGATTAAAGGTCAAGGTCTATCAAAGTTAATGGTTGAATCCAATTTCCATGCTCTTGATATTAATTTCTTAGCTGCAGTAGATGAACAGGGAGAGAAAACGACTCCAAGCATGAACGAGGTATTTCTGAACTCTCCATGGTACGCAGACCTGATATTTGTTTTGCATAACTTACAAGCTCCCCCTGGTCTGACCAAAACTAAAGCTAGGTTTTTGAAATTGAAAGCATTAAAATTTTTCATTCTAGAAGGCAATCTTTATTGGAAGGATCCTGGAGGTATTTTGTTGAATTGTCTGTTAAAGGATGAAACTGACAAAGTATTGTAGGATTTTCATGCAGGAGACTGTGGTGGTCACCTGAGCTGGAAGACCATAGCTAATAAAATTCTCAGAGTTGGGTTCTATTGGCCTACACTATTTGCTGATGTGCGTCAGAAGGTGACTTCGTGTCATAAATGTCAGGTGTTCGAAGGAAAAAGGAAGCTCCTCCCTTTGCCCCTGAAACCAATCTCTGTTGAAGCTCCTTTCTAGCAATGGGGATTAGACTTTATCAGAGAAATACATCCTCCCTCTTCGGGCTAGCACAAGTGGATTCTTACTGCTATGGACTATTTCACAAAATGGATCAAAGCTGTACCAAGCAGGCAAGCCACTGATTCTGTCATTATTAAATTTCTAGAAAATAATATCTTGTCTCGATTTAGGTGTCCAAGAAAAATTATAACTGACAATGCAACTGCTTTCCGATCCAAGAAGCTCATAATGTTTTGCAACCAGTATCATATCAGTTTGGGACATTCCACATCTTATTACCCTCAGGGAAATGGGCTGGCAGAGTCATCCAATAAAATCCTGGTGAACATTATTAAGAAGATGTTGCAAGAAAACAAAATGTCATGGCATAACAAGCGGGTTTTCTCACTGTGGGACGACAGAATGACCACCAAGAGGTCAATTGGTATGTCTCCATATTAGTTGGTCTATGGCACTGAAGCAATTTTTCCTACCTCCTTAGGGGTTCCTGTCATGAAACTGCTGCAAGAGATGCAAGCCAAGCCGAACAACTCCCAAAGAAGGATAAACTAGATGATCCACATGCAGTAGTCCAGAGAAGAAGTATACAACAAAACTCAGTTTGTCCAGGAGAGCATAAAAAATATCTTTGATAAAAGAACTAAAGAAGATGACTTTGAGCTAGGTGACCTGGTTCTGAGATGGGATGCCCAAAATGAAGATAAGGGGAAGCATGGAAAATTCGACAGTCTATGGAAGGGACCTTACATAATTCACGCATTCAGAGGAAATAATGCTTTCCTACTCAACAACATTGATGGGACCAATCTTCCAGGAGGACCTATGAATGGCAGAATGCTAAAGCACTATTCACCTCCTCAGTAGGGACCTTTAGTCACACCTTTCCATTGTACAAATAATTCTATTTTTCTTACAAGTTTTTCAGTGAATAACTTTGATCAGATGGTTGAAGCCCGTAGAGAAGGCCCTAAGCCATTGAACATTGTCATCAAACTTTCAAAAATAAAACAAATAAAACAACAAAGGCAACAATGGAGAAAAAATTTCAGAACATCAAGAAACACGATTCTTGGCACTTCACAAGGAGAGTACCATCCCCAGGTGGAGCCGCTGTTATAAACCTATAATTTATAGGATCAATTGGTGACTGAAATGTTATCACTTTAGTGTTTTGTTTGTCAAATGATTTTCCATTCTATAAATAAATTGAGAAAAAGAAAAAGAAAAGAAAGAAAAGAAAAAGAGAGAAAAAGAAAGAAAAAGAATAAAAGAGGGCATAAAGGAAATTTAAATAGATCCCCATGCAATAACAATGACTTGGTCCATACAGTTTAAGCATGGCCAAGTCCTTTTAAATTGATGTCGATAGGAGTAGTGAATAAATTTGGCTAAACTGTTTAATCTTAGCTAAGCAAATTAGGTTAGCTAGTGAATAAATTTGACCAAACTGCCTAATCTTGGTCAAATAACCCCAGGATAGAGTAATTTCTTAGTCCAATAGTTTAATCTGGGCTAAATGTCATAGGTAATTAGGTTAGAGCATAGGGTAGTTTTCTTTATCTCAATAAAACAGGCATGATGATCGATGTTGAACCCTATCTTTGATGTTTGAAAGTTGAGTGTCTAACCCCATGGTGATAAAAACAGGGAAATCTTGGACAAACCCACTTAAAGCGCTTATCCTAAGTTTTTAGAGAAATTATGAGTTTGCGCTCACAGATTAAAGACAACGCACAGATGAACGATTGAGGTGCTAGCGCTCAGATCTACGGTTGATAAGTTTTTCTGGACCCCCCTGACTGTTCTACCTTTAATGGTAAGGGGGGGGGTCTGGAATCATGTATAACAAAGGCACGCATCTGAACGGCTAAGGCGTCGATGCCTAGATCCATGGTTGAGATTGAATTCCGGACCCCCCCGACCGTTTTTCTTTTAANNNGGGTCCAGAATGTTGGTTAAACATTGCGCTCAGATTTACTGTCCAGTGGCAGGCGCACCGATGGACGACTGATGGTATTTTTCGAACCCCCCCCGACCGGTTTGCTTTTAACGATGGGGGGGGCATCTGGAATGGAGTGGTTTTCTGGCAGGCCCTCTTCTCTATGTGGCAGGAATCCATTGCTCCAGACTCCCACCACTTACCACTTACCATTTTTTGACATACCCCTTGTCGCCCCATGACATCATTTTCCACTTTTTCCCCTAAAGACCACATCTCATAAATCTGTCAGTCCATTCCCCCTGTTCGCACATTGCAAGTCCCTTCATCATGGTCAATTCCCAATCAACACCCTCCACATCACCCTGTCGTACTTGTCATTCATTGTTAGCTTCCATCTCACGCTCCAAAAGACCCGTTGGCCATTTATTATAGGCTTACTTATCCGTTAGCCTACTGATCTGTTTCCCGCTCCCAACAGGTATCTGTTTGCTCAAAACTACCCTTTTTTCCTTCATTCTCCCACTACTTACTTTGTCCATTGCACCAGAGAATTTTTCCCTGTCTCCTCTCCATTTCAGTCAGCCATCCAAAACCACAATCATCCCCACTAACGTTTTGTTTGACTTGCAGGTATTTTCAGAATGATGGCCCCAAAATCCAAGAAAGCAGAAGCCAAGGAAAATCCTTTCCTCCTGCCTCCTATCGACCTCGACAGGATCCATTTGGCCGAAAAAGATCATTTAATTGCAGACACCAGGTGCGAATTTGACTTCACGGATTTGCATTCATGCCTCAAAGATATTTTCTTATATCAGAGCGATGAAATTGGGCTCTGGGAATCCAAACTTCCTCTGTATCTTTTCCCCCAGGTTCACCATTTTCCTGAATTTACCCTCAAATGCCAGGCTCATTACATCCCCGACCAGAGAGCCATAGTATCTTCATCAGGAGAAACTCTTTACTTCATCACACTCGAGGCCATTGATCATATGATGCAGATACCTAGAAATGAATCCGCCTCCCCTTTCAATCTCGAAGTCATCACAGAGCTGTACCAGAAACTATCATTCCCTCAGAGAGCCCATATTTTCGAGATTTTCCTCCCTCAGGGTGCTCAGCTCCCTAAGACAAATCCCACGTACCCTTCCTCCCTGTTCTCAGAGAAGGGAAACCAAGTCATTTCGTCGCTCTGTTCTCTGCTTGGTTATTTTTCTGACCAATGGGTGAATGAACCCATATTGGGTTTTCTGTCCATCTTCTCCATAGAAGAAAGACCCACCACTCACTTCGAGTACAACACTTTCCTAGCAGACATTATTCACGAGTAGTTCTCAAATTTCTCCTCAGAAGGCATGTTCTGGTATTCCTCAATATTGGCCTACATGTTCACTTTCTTTCAAGCAGACATGTTCTCCTTTTCAATGCAGAAAATGGACAAGGACGGGAGACCGTAGGCGGTAACATCTTGGAATTCACTACTCAGACAAAATTCAATAAAGTTCAGTTTCAAACAGTTTATGGAGCAGTTCTACCATCTAGTGGTGAGCATGCTCAGTGGCAGACCTGAACCAGGAATAAATGAGGAGATCCAGAGGATTTTACGCCTCTTAGACCTTGCAAAAATTGGAGACTGATATCTTTACCAAAACCACACCGAGATCAGAGTATATGGATGCGAGTTGGCTCCATACAAATTTCCCAAGTATCTACCCGTGAGGTTATTTTCCCTGGAGTACATAAGGCAAGTGATTAACTCAGATGACATAAGAAGACATATTTTTTAAAGAAATGAAGTTTCTGGTTAGTTTCATATAGCACTATGATCCATGCGGGATAATTTTTTAGATGAGGGTTAAAAATAAAAATGTTCCATATGTTCATACACCCAAGCCTGAGATAGAAAAGTTCACGAATCAAACAAAATGGGAGACGAACACTCTAGTTGAGATAGAACAATAGGACCCTTCGATCATCATCTCACAGACTACTACACCATAGGTTCCCAAGGAGAAAATACCCAGGAAGGATACTTCACCTTCTGTCACCGAAGTCTCAGTTGAAGATTTCCAATTACACACCAAAAGGCCAAAAACCAGTCATACACCTGACACGGCCAGTGAAAAGGAAATCCAATCCACTGCAACTATGAAAGATGATCATTCACTTATTAGCACAAGCAACAAGAAGATCATGTCTACAATTTTTCCTAAGAAGCCCACGAATACTCCACTAGTCAACCAACCGAGTAAAGTAGGACCAAAGTTGAGTGTTTTTGAGAAGTATGACCTAATCAAAAAGAAAAATCAGATGTTGACCAGTAGTACTTATGCCCAGTTTTGGAAATAGACATCAACGACACAACACAGACTATTGTCTGCATTCAATATAGAGAAGGGTAGAATGCACATGGCGTTTTTGCAAGCGCAGGTGCCAGACCCAAAATCAATCACTGATTACAAAAGGGAAACATTCGAGTTTCATAATAGGGATGTGCATCTTGCTGATCAAATGGATATGCACAGGCAAACTGGGGAAATGGTTTTCTCCACGTTGGAAAATGCTTGTACTTCTGCCACTAAATTACAGGTATCTCTGAGCAATGTCCAGACACAACTGAAATTAGAAAAGATATCATCATTTGCAAAGGATAACAGAATTAAGACGTTGGAAGAATTAGTCCTCAAGATCGGGTATGACCCCTCGAATGTGAAAGCAGTCGAGGAGATGCTTAAAAATAAAAATGCCGATATAACATCTCTGAGGAAACAGTTGAAACTGCCACCAACGGAAGATGCACATACAAAGGAGATAGCTGAGACAAAAGGGGAAAATGATGAGATGATCAAGTTGATCATGGAGTAGAATGCACAGTTGAAAGAAATGGAAGCAGAACTGGAAATTCTAGTGAAAGAGAAGGAACAATCAAATCCTATGGAAGTCATTCCATTGAGCACAGTTCCACTCACAGGACTAAGCACAACATCTGCAACAGAAATTCCCTCAGGAACTCCATTGACAGCTTTGGAGAAGACAGTAGAACTGGAAAAATCCATGGAAGAGATGAATTTGCAAGAGACAAAGATTAGCAGACTTAAAAAGGAGGTTGAGAACCTTCAAGAACTCAAGTCTTCTTACCAAACTAGCTACTCCAAGGAGAAAAAAACATCAGACAAGCTTAAACAGGAATTGCAACAGCTTCAAAAGAAAACAGTGGCAGACAAAACACTTGTTGAGGTCAAGGAAAGTGTCTAGATGGATATCACCAAGTCCGTAAATGAAATATGGCCTATGGTACAAATCATGTTCGAGCAAAATGAACTAGTGCAAAGAAGCAAGTAGGCTATTGAGAAAATAAGAGGAGAACTAGGAGAGATGCCCACAGAAGCCACTGAGATCATTAAATTCATGAATTCAAAAACCAGAGAAGAATTATAGGATTTGAAAATTGAAGATAGGACAAAAACCATCCTCGAGGTCAAGAGGGTCCTGACCAAAAGAGGACTGATTCTATAGCTGGAGGAAAAAGTCCAGACTATGGACATAGGAGTGCAAATATTTTTCAGCAAAATTGAAGCTCTACAGAAGAAAGGCCTCCTTGGCTTAAGGGTCATAAATGACAAGTTAATGACACTTTCTGATTATAAAAAGAAACTAGCCACCGTGGCTAAAGATAGTTTGAAATTCTCAGGAATACAGGGCAGTATCACAGGCAAGGCGTTCTTAGAAGCTTTACAGTCAGACATCAGCATACAACACGAGATCCGGTACATGTTCATTGTCAAGCCAACTTTTTCCAAGTATACAGAGATGGCTGAAGTATACCGAAGACTACTCAAAGTCGTCGTTCCCAGTCACCTTTGATGGGAAGAGCTATGCAATATGATCGAGTAGGAGATGAGATGTCCAAGCCTAGTCAACTATCCAATCAAATGAGGTCGTGCAGAGGACTCACCAATGGTTTACCCTAGAAATCAGCATGAAGATTTCAACACGTCATCAAACAGTGCCTAAATTTTTGTATCTTGTTGAGTTAGTTAGCTAAATTTAGAATTTTCCACGTCCTGATCTTTAATGACAGGATCGTATGTAATTTTTTGATTATAAATACTTCAAAATTTGAAGTACCGAGGGTTGATCTTTACACCCTGTAAGCTAGAAAGACTGTAATTTTTATCAAGAGATCTTCCAGTAATACAAAGGGACGTTTCAAAGGATTCTCGCGTGTTATTCATTGGTGATGTTTTCTTTTCTATGTTAAATGTTTTTCTCCCTCAGTTGTCATATTGTTTTCTAATCTAATCTTTTAAAAGTAGTGCATGTTGCAGGATTTATCTTTGTATACCCTGTTTCTGGCTTTGAAAGATCTTAATGTTTATCTTTCTGATATTACAATGAAGAAATTCTTAAATTCTTCTTTACTTTAATTGATATTCTCATGTTTTCTACTATTCAACACTTTACTGCTAAAGAATCCAATGAATGCATTATCTTGCCCTGTGAAAAGAATCTTTTAATTTCTGTTTAGACCTCTATCTTTATAATACAGACCCCATAGCCCAATGGAGGCATAAAACCCTTTTCAACCAACTTAACAAAAACAACAACAAACCATTCAATCTTATTTTGTTTAACTAGCCTAATATCTCAAAGTTAAAACATAGCTAAATCATACAGAGAGATCCCTCTCTGAAGCTGGTAGGGCTAGATTCTAGTTTCGAAATGGTTGGATAAAGTTACGTATTGTAAATTTCTTCTACTCTGACAACCTCTGGGAATTTACAGAGCGTTAACAACCTCCACCACTTCAATCCTCCACAATGACAAGCTCATATATAAGAGTCAATGAGGTTATCCATCATAAAGAAGAAAAGTTTGGGGGCTGAACAAAAGGAGTTCAAACTTTCAAGGACAAAGGGATGCAAACTCAATATGAAGTGAAATTTCTCCAGAGTGTCTTTGCTCTCAAAGTTGAATTGTTGAATTCCCTCAAGGCTTGGATTTGGCTCAATTTATAGCCTTCAAATGGAATTGAAGGGCTGAGTTACAACGTTTCTAGTATATGGAAGGTCAAGGATAATGGATCTCGTGAAATGGCACAAAAACTCGACATAATTTTTAATTTTGAGCACCAAACCTGATGTACACGGGTTGTAGTTGAGAAACCTACATATACACTTGTTGTATAACTGATAGGGCGCGTATATGTGGAAACATATTTTTTTTTAATCTAGAATGCACAAAAAGGGAACTTCAAGTCTACATAGGGAAATGGAAGGCCATCCAAGCAAGTTGCATGGAGTGAGGAAAAATTTGTTGTAACAGTACTGAATCCAAGATCACTCCTTGGATAAGGTCTCTTATACATCCTCTACAAAAAAACTCATTCTTTGTTGGATGATATAACTTAAAAAGCATATACAAGTGCATACCTTTGAAATTTGTAGCATCATTCATCTTGTCTTCTAAAATGAAACTAGACACCATCTTGACAAGAAGAGGTTAGAAACTTAATAAAAAAGGTTCAATGATTAGAACAAGCTAGAAACCCTGAAATTTCAACTTCGACCACAAAAATCAATTTTGACCAAAAGTAAACCTTTGACGAGTCAACCTTTAACCTTGACTTTGAACAAGAATTCAAACTTGACATTTTTGTTGGATGAGGGCACCAGAGGGTGCGCTAGGCTAGGCAACACTAGAATACCCAAATATTAGGTCCAATGCTTCACTGAAAGTGCTCAAGAATTTAGGTTTAGGGTTTTTTGCAGCTGCAAAATCAGAAACCATAGTTGCAACTGCAATTGGTGCTACAAATAGCTTGAAAATGAACTCCCAATCTACCTTCCAGTGGTTAGACTATTTTGAAGGTAGTGTGGGCCCATAACTGTTAAAATATTCGATGTACTCATTTTACCATAGGCAATATCACTATTTCCACCCAATCATAGGCATGCAAGAACTCCCAAGCACCTTAACCTTTGATAGATAGAATGATTCTGGAAATCCATACTAGAACCAAAAAATAAAATTTAGCTGTAGTAGTAGCACGAGATGGAACCAAAAAACATCATCCAATTGCAACAACAACGCAAGACAAGAACAATAATCAACTGCAGCAGTTGCAGTTGTACTTCTTAGGCTACCACCAAGAATACCACCAAGAATTCCACCAAGAGATATTATAAGGGAGGGTGCATATCTTAGTCTAGATAGTTGTAGAGAGAGAGACCAAGAATCACCCCAAAATATACCCCTTCCTTTCTTGCAGTTGTAGCTCCATACTTGCGCTACACTTGAGAGAGTGAGTGAAGTGAGTGTACCAAATGAGCTCAAGAGCCTCATATTTATAGTACTTCTTGTCACATGTCTAGGCTGACTTCTCTTTCTGGAGGGTAATACTTCAATATTATTTATTCTATTTAGCCAAATTGTCTTCTAGGGTTTTTACACATCTGTTCAGGGTTTCTCTTGCTTCCAAAATATTCTATTCTAGCAAAAGGTTACACATGCAGGTTAATACCTCCTGCAATTACCATAATATCAACAAATAGTCCTCCATGCATCCCTTGATCTGTTTCCTTTCTGGTGCCCTATTGGTGCATAAATGTGTGGATGCTCATGCCTTTGCCTTGATGACTGTTGTTTCTCTATATGATGTGGATTGCGATATACAACAACTATATGAATTTTTTCCTTTTTATTCAAATATATAACACATTGTTCCTTTGAGTCAATGGCCTCCCTGGCTTCATTATCATGTCCTTCCTTTGGATTTTCTTCATCTCCTTCAACAAACTCTACTTTTGATTCAAATTCAGACTCTCCCACCATGGGCCCTTTCGGTATTACTAAGAGACACATCCTGCAATGTGATTTTCTTTTTCTTGTACCATTGTTGGTTGTGGAGCATGATTATCTTCTTTATTCAACAATGTTTTTTTTCAGCCATGTTTATACCCCATGAAGACTTTACACCCATGAATAATGTACACTCCTCCATGCCGGGGAGTGCAGAGGGGGGTTACCCCCTCTGTGGGGTCCGGGGGCAAGTGGGCCCCCGAAGGAAAAATTTCCTTGTAAATGTATATTGTAATTTCATTGTAAATCTAGATCGTTCATTATAAGGTCACATATATGAAAATAGAAGTTATGTTAGGGGTTTTTTCCCTAGAAGGCAACCCTCTTTTATGAGGGAAATGTATTGCGGCTATGTATCATTGCAAATATTGTATTCTGATAGAGGAGACTATGAAAGAAAGAAGAGGAAGTTACATCGAGTGTGTTGTAGGTTGTATCCCTTCATTTGTTGGATAATAATAAAGGAAGGAACTTACAATTTCTCTGGTGGACGTAGAGCACACTAGGTGAACCACATATATCTATGTCTCTATTGTAGTGTGTATCTTCTGTGTTTTATTTATGCATTTGTTTTATTTTATTGCTCCGAGATCTTGTTTTTCTAACAACTGGTATTAGAGCGAAAGGTAACTCGCAAGAAAAGAGGGTTCCTAGTTCGAGTGGGAGCAATGGCAGAAGATGGAAAGTTTAGGGTCAAGAAATTTAACGACCAAAACTACTAGTTATGGAAGATGCAGATGAAAGATTATTTATATCAGAAGGATCTATTCCTACCATTGGGTGGAATAGAATAGAAGCTGACGACCATGAAGGATGAAGAATGGGAGTTTCTTGACAGAAAGGCACTAGGAACGATACGTCGATGGGTTTTAATATTTTGAAAGAATATACAACGAAGGAGATGATGGACACATTGGCTAAACTGTATGAAAACCCCCGATGTCCAAGAAGGTATTTATAATGAATATGTCAGAAGGTGGGTCTGTTGTAGATCATTTAAATGAATTTAATACGGTTACTAATCAACTAAGATATGTAAAAGTGGACTTTGATGATGAGGTCAGGGCTCTTCTAATCTTGTGCTCATTTCTAGAAAGTTGGAATGACTTGGTCATGGCTATAAGTAATTCTATCTTTGGTTCAAACACTTTAAACCTTGATGATGTTGTTGGTGTTATCCTTAGTGAGGAAATGTGAAGGAAAAACACATGTGAGACATCAGGTAATGCGTTAAATATGGAGAACAGGGGAAGACAAAAGGATAGAGGAAAGGGCTCAGGGAACCATGGGAATCCTAGGAAGGGAAGATCCAAATCCATATTTGGAAATATAGAGTGCTAGAATTGTGGGAAGAAAGGACATCTGAAGAAATACTACATAGATCCAAAGAAACAAAGAGATGGACAACAGGAGAAAAATCAAGAAGCAAATGTAACATGTGATGTGTTACAAGATTCTTTGATTCTTTCAGTAGATAATATTTTTGAGTCTTGGGTAGTAGATTCATGGGATTCATTTCATGCGACACCCCATGCCACACCCCATAGGAAACATTTTCTAGACTATGTTCAAGGTGATTTTGGACATGTTCATTTGGGTGATGATGCACCATGCAAAATTGTTGGAATGGGAAAGGTAAAAATAAAGAAAAGCAATGGAAACCAATGGTTGTTGAAAGAGGTAAGACATGCTCCAGATCTAAGGAAAAATCTAATTTCAATAGGGAAGTTGGAAAGTGAAGGTTGTATACCTATATTTACAGATAAGGTGTGGAAGGTCACCAAAGGATCATTGGTGATAGCAAAAGGAGAGAAGGTAGGTACATTTTATTTATGTACTGGTAATACTAACTCTTGTTTCTCTTTAGCTTCTACATGATTGGATACAACACTATGGCATCATAGGCTTGGAAAAATGAGTGAGAAGGGGATGCAGATACTTCACAAAATAAATTTGTTGCCAGATCTTAAACAAATTGATTTGGATTTCTAAGAGCATTGTGTTTATGGAAAACATAAGAGAGTCAGATTTCTCAGAGTTGGGAAAGAAAAGAAGAGTGAAAGGTTAGATCTTGTGCATACAGATGTATGGGGACCAACTCAGGTATCATCTCTTGCTGGCTCTCATTATTATGTTACTTTTATTAACAATGCAACTAGAAAAACTTGGGTTTATTGCATTCGACAAAAATATGATGTTTTTGATACTTTTAAGAAATGGAAAGCTTTGGTTGAGAATGAGACAGGAAAAAGTTTGAAGTGTCTCAGATCAGATAATGGAGGTGAATATTGCAACAAGGATTTTGATGATTACTATTCATACCATGGGATTTGTAGGGAGAAGGCAATTCCAGGGACACCACAACAAAATGGTGTGTCAAAAAGGATGAACATGACAATCATGGAGCGTGTAAGGAGTATGAGATTTCATGTTGATTTTTCCTTATAGTTCTGGGCAGATGCTATCAATATTGTTGTTTACTTAATAAACATAGGACCTTCAATCTCTTTGGATGGTATAATTCCAGAGGAGGCATGGATAGGTAAAAAGGTAAACTATTCTTTTTTGAAGACTTTTGGTTGTGAATCATTTGTACATATTGATAAAGAAAATAGAACAAAGCTTGAGGAAAAATCCAAGAAGTGTACCTTTATTGGTTACGATGTTAATGATTTTGGTTATCTCTTTTGATATGAAAATAACAAAATCATTAGGAGTAGATATGTAATATTCAATGAGAAGGTCATGTACAAAGATCTGTTGCAAGGAAATAAACAAGAAAAAGAAAAACTAGAATACACAGTGCTTGATGATATCACTGAAAAAGAAATTCCAAAGGTATCATAAAATCATAATGTACAACAACAGGATCAACATGTATGTCAAACTCCTGCAAGTTTTGTTAGAATATCTTCTAGGTTAAGTAGACCCCTTGAACAATACTCTCCTTCATTGTATTATTTATTGTTGACTGATTTCGGTGAACCAAAATGTTATGAAGAGGCAATGTAGGTAGACACTAAAAAGAAATGGGAGCAAGGTATGAAAGAGGAAATGGATTCCTTGGTAAATAACTAGACTTGGGACTTGGTTCAGTTGCTTGCAGAAAAAAGAGCATTGCAGAATAAATGGGTTTACAAGTTGAAGGAAGAATATGGAGGAAAAAAGCGATACAAGGCTAGACTTGTTGTAAATGGGTTTGCACAAAAGAAAGGTATAAATTTTGATGAAATATTTTCTCTTGTTGTTAAAATGACTTCAATTAGGACTATTTTAATTCTTTTGGAAGTATAAGATTTTCATCTTGAATAGTTATATGTAAAAACAACTTTTCTCCATGGGGATTTGGAGGAAGAGATTTATATGCAACAACCACATGGGTATGCGGTCAAAGGGAAGGAAAATTTGGTATGCAGGTTGAATTAGATCTTCTATGGCCTAAAACAAGCTCTAAGGAAGTGGTATTTAAATTTTGACAGGTTTATGAAAAAATAAGGTTATAGTAGATGCCGTTCTGATCACTGTGTTTATTTTAAAAGGATATAAAATGGAAGCTATATTATCTTGCTATTGTATGTATATGACATGCTTGTTGCAGGGTCTAATATGTAGGATATAAATGTGCTCAAGAAGAAATTAGCTAATTCATTTTCAATGAAGGATTTGGGTGTTGCAAAGAAAATCCTTGGTATGAGAATAACAAGAGACACAAAAATTTGCAAATTGACATTGTCTTAGGGTGAGTACATAGAGAAGGTGTTGGAGAGGTTTAGAATGCAGAATGAAAAACTAGTTAGTACACCTTTGGCCAACCATTTCAAATTAACTGAGGAAATGTGTTCGAAGAAACAAGAGGAGATATAATACATGTCCAGGGTCTCTTATTCATCAACATTTGAAATCTTGATGTATGCGATGGTTTGCACAAGACCAGATATTGCACATGCAGTGGGAGTTGTGAGCAGGTATATGAAAAATCCAGGTAAATAAAATTGGGAGAAAGTAAAATGGATTCTCGGGTATTTGAGAGGTACTGCTACTCATGCATTATGTTTTGGAGGTTCAGACACTGTTCTACAGGGATATGTTGATTCGGATATGGCAGGTTATAAATATAGCAATAGGAGCACCAGAGGGTATGTTTTTACTATAGGTGGAACAATAATAAGTTGGATTTCGAAGCTGCAAAAGGTTGTTGCACTTTCAACAACAGAGACAGAGCATGTTGTTGCTATAGAGGCTAGTAAATAAATGATTTGGTTACAAAGGTTTATAGAGGAATTGGGAAAGAATCAAGAGAATAACAGGTTGTACTGTGACAGTGATAGTTCCATTCATCTTGCAAAGAAATCAGCCTTCCATTTGAAGACTAAGAATATACAACTCAGGTACCATTTCATACGATCCATCTTGGAAGATGGACATTTGAAGTTGGAAAAGATACACACTAGCCAGAATCCTGCAAACATGTTAACTAAGGGAGTAACCAGGGAGAAAATGAGTTCCTGCTCAGTTTCAGTTGGTATTCAAGCATGAAGATGAAGATGAGAAATTTTTTCAGGTCCAAGAAGGATCATAGTCCAACATATACAACAACAATGGAGTTGTTGATTATCTTCCTGATTCAGAGGTCTTTGTTTTTATCCGTGTTTATACCCCATGAAGACTTTACACCCAGGAATAAAGTACACTCCTCCACGTAGGGGAGTGCAGAGGGAGGTTACCCCTTCTACGGGGTCTGGGGGCAAGTGGGCCCTCGAAGGAAAAATTTCCTTCTAAATGTATATTGTAATTTCATTTTAAATCTAGACCATTCATTAAAAGGTCGCAAATATGACGATATAAGTTATGTTAGGGTTTTTTTCCCTAGAAGGAAACCCTCTTTTGTGAGGGAAATGTATTGCGACTATGTATCATTGCGAATATTGTATTCTGAGAGAGGAGACTGTGAGAGAAAGAAGATGAAGTTACAACGGGTGTGTTGTAGATTGTATCCCTTCATTTGTTGGATAATAATAAAGGAAGGACCTAGAAATTTCTCTGGTGGATGTAGCCCACACTGGGTGAACCACATATATCTATGTCTCTATTGTATTGTGTATCATCTATGTTTTATTTCCACATTTATTTTATTTTATTGCTCCAAGATCTTATTTTTCTAACAACCATAACTTCAAAAACTTCTTTTGCACATTAATATTAATTGTACCAACTATGTTCATCCAAGGATATTCCAAAACAATATCCACATCATCCATATCTATAGCATAAAAATATGAATGCAACACATATTTATCCATATTGAGCTTCAAATATTTAAAAATTTGAACATTTTCACCCACAACATGTGTGCCATGAATATTCTTTACAGAAACTTGCAGTCTATTAACCAACTCAATATTGATAAAATTATGCATGCAACTAGGTTTAATAGAAACAATAACCTTCTCCTTATGAAGACAACCATGAACCTGTAATATAGAGTTGTCACATGAAAATAAACCCTTGGTACAGTCTTTATCCTTAATCTTGGCATGAGACCACTTGTCTAAGAATAATTTTTCATATTCTTTATTTGAAAGTGCATGAATCTCTTCAGATTTAACTCCACTCCACCATATACTAGCATCATCTATTAAATTCATCCATACCCAAACTCGCCATTGGTTTCCCCATAATGACTTTATTTTTTTGATATATTCTTCAATACTAGGACCATAATATTTTCCATTAAAAAAATATGTGTTTTCCATTGCCCAAAAAGAAACTATGGTTTATAAAAATAACTTACCGTGCCAATCACGCGGCTTTTTCTAGGAAAACCCTGAAAATGGACGAATTTAAAATGCTCATAACTTTACTTCCTCGACTTTGTTTTGGCTGATGTTTTTTTTGAAATTGGGTATTTTTTCCGAGAGGAATTCAAATATTCAATTTTTTTTGCTAAATTATTCTTAAAAATTTATATATGTGAACCTTAAGTGCACCGCCCTCTTTTTTCCCTAGAAAACATCTACAAAAAGAGCCCAAAATTTCTCCCCCTCTTTGGCCAAGGAAAGTGTTATGATACCAATTTTTAAGTAACAAAGAAATGAATAGATCTGAAAATATACTTTAGAAATAACCAAGATTAAACCAAACCATTCACCAAAACATTGAACAAAATAATTAGACAAAACCCTTGAGGTAAGGTAACACCATATATTAATCCTTAAGGAAGGATAACAATCCTCACACAATGCTTGATACATTCACACTATTCTTCACTATGCTCCAATACATTGCTTACACTTCTTTATATAACATTTTCTATCTTCTAGGAACATTTTAGAGAATGAATCTTCTAGAATTCCTATTTATTATATCTAACTACCATAGTGGACCTAGTCCACCTTACGTTGAATGGTCTCCACTAATAATACATAACCATATTCCCATTGGGTACCTCCCTAGGTATACTACAGATAACCAAAAGAGGGGTCTAGCTTAGCTCTGCCTCAAGAAGGGGAACCATAGACCACGAAGGGAGTAGAATCGGTCATGAAGTTACCATCATAGAAACTATATACACATGTACCTTTGTATGGAGACATAGATCTCGATAATGGAAACACTGACACACAAGTACATATCCCCAAATGGAATGATCTTCTTATAAAGTTTAAGGATCATAATTACCCAAAATCAACACCACACAACAACCTTGATCTCAAAGTTGTGGATGGCAAAGTATTTCAAAACATTAGGCGATCCAGGTTAAACTTGGCGGCCACAATAAGGGCACTAGTGTTTCCTTGTATTGAAGCAATAGAGTGGATAGTGGTAGGGTATTATCTTGATGACCTATTTAATAAATTCTTATCCTCTTTCCACCAGTTTGCAAAAATTATACAAATATCATATTTTTGATAAATGGCAACCACAAAATCTTTATTTAGAAATTCCTTGGGCTCATGGAATATCTAGTAACATCCTTTGGAAGGAAGGATCTAATGCATTCTCCCTTGTCATTATTAATCAGACAATTTCTAAAGTCGGTGTGGTTTATGATCCACTCTATTGCTTCAATACATGGAAACACTAGTGCCCTTGCTGTGGCCAAGTGTGAATTGGATCGCCTAATGTTTTGAAAGACCTTTTCATCCAAAAATTTGAGATCAAGGTCGTTGTGTGGTGTTGATTTTGGGTAATTATGATCCTTAAACTTGATAAGAAGATCAATACATCCAGGGATATGTACTTGTGTGCCAGTGTTTCCAGTACCAAGATCTATGTCTCAATACAAAGGTACATGTGTAGATAGTTTCTATGATGGTAACTTGATGACAAATTTTTCTTCCTTCGTGGTCTATGGTTCCCCTCCTTTAGGTGGTGTTGAGCTAGACCCATCTTCTGGTTCTCTATAGTATACCTATGGAGGTAATATGGGGTACCTAGGGAGGTACCCAATGGGAATGTGGTTATGTATTATTAGTGGAGGCCATTCAATGTAAGGTGGACTAGGTCCACTATATTATTAAATAAGGTCCACTATGGTAGTTAGATATAATAAATAGGCTTTCTAGAAGATTCATTATCTAGAATGTCCTAGAAGATGGAGAATGTTATATAAAGAAGTGTAAGCAATGTATTGGAGCATAGTGAAGAATATTGTGAATGTATCAAGCATTGCTTGAGGAGTGTTATCCTTCCTTAAGGATTAATATATGGTGTTACCCTACCTCAAGGGTTTTTTATAATTCTCGTGTTCAATGTTTTGGTGAATGGTTTGGCTTATTCTTGGTTATTTCTGAAGTATATTTGCAGATCTATTCAGTTCTTTGGTACTTAAAATAGTCTGTCGGATATGTACATGCACCTTATGATATTACTATGCAGGTTATATGAGGAAAATGATTTATATTAGTTTACGAAATCATGGATTTTGTTTGCTTACACCATTTCCATGCAGGGGAACAGGTTCAACTAGGGAGCCATAATATCCAAGCAGATCAACACCAAAATCAAACAGTCCCAGAGCCCCTAAACAGGTTAGGTATCCTCATTTCACATTGCTTTCTTTTTTTTGATGTATTATGCGCAATAAATTCTTTCCCCAAATTGTCACTCAGTTGGAAAATCTTAGAACCTCCTATGCATGTTTATTTTAGCATTTTATGGGATAATAAGTATAATAGATGATACTCTTCAATCTATTATTTCTTGATAGCACACTTGTACACCCTCATCTTTGAGGAAGAATGCCCCAGACTACCCAAACAATCCAAGAAAATTCTTGGATATGTTGGAAATTAGTATTTTGAGGAGAAACACACATATCTTTGGATCTATAGAGAAACTTGTCTACCCCACCTCTTTCCATCCTATGTCCCAGACATGTTGGTGATTGGTGAAATGTTCTATTAATCCATTATGCAAGGTTTAAACACTATGTTGGTTAAGGATAAGAAGAGAATATTCATTCCTTACAACTTTCAAACTGGATACTATTTTGTCACAGATATCAAATCTGCCAAGCAAGGAGATCAAATACAACTAGAATATAAATTCAAGAATAGAGGATTTAGGAGGCATGATCCCAAGGGTTTGGTACTTAAACATGTTGAACAAGTATCAATTAGTTGGCCCTATGCACATGATAAGTGGTAAGAAGAGATCTTCACATAAAATGCACAATGTTGGCAAAAGGTAGAGAAAATAATGGTCAATCCAAAGGTAATTGTTTTTGGATCCTTGTCACTAGAGGAGAAAATGAAGATGAAAAATCAAGGAGTTGCTTTAAGCAAGGCAACATAAGAGATAAGAAAAACAGAGAAAGCAAGAAAAATAGAAAAAGAAAGGTTAAAGGAAGAACATGAGTGTAAAGCCATGCAAGAATAACAAGACATGGTTCTGAAAGAACAAGAACTATAAAGGAATATAGAGGAAGAAATAAAGAGAAGCAAGAAGAATATGTTTCTCAATAATCACTTTCCAAACAAATAAGAGAGGCAAAAGAAGGGTAGAGGAATAATTTTTTGTTAGAGGAGAGGAGAAAATAAAATGAAGAAAAGGACAAGAATGATTCGGAGGAACATAAAAGAGAAGAAGAAGAATTGGCAAAGAAACAAAGGAAAGCTTAGATAGAGAAGGAACAAAAGGAAGATCTTGAGAGAGTAGAAATGGAGAAGGAGGAAAAAAGAAATATGGAACAATAAAAGACTCAGATAAATCCCAAACTACTTATGTAATTGATTTGAAAAAGGATGAAGAAGAAGTGGCGAAGTTAGGTGTTCCCATAAATGATGAAATTTTTCCTAGCATTGAAAGGATTGCTTAAGAATTTCCTAAGGAAAAGGATACAAAAGAAAATGAAGGGGATACCATGGAGGAAATACCACAATATCAATTGATGGTTAGGATAAGGATTATACTAACATTTCAATTGAGGGGGTCATCGATCCCAAGGACTTCAAATAAACCCCAAAGCCTCAGGATCCCCAACAAACCCAATTAGTTGGGGAAGGTCATGATACTCAAGACACTGAAGATGCAACATTGAAGTAGCAGAAAGAAGAGTATAAGTCGTTTTCACAAGAACAAATTATGAAATGATATCAATCAATTGGGAAGTCTCAAGAAACTCAAACAAATAAGAAGATTCAAGAAACTCAAATAGATAAGAAAATTCAAGAAACTCAATCAAGTGGGAAAAGTCAAGAGGCTATGATGGAGAAATTCCATAGTTCTGGTAGTTTGAAGAATATATTGTCTTTGGGAGATCAACCAATATCCCAAATAGTCGATGAAGTAGTCGATTTGGAGTGTCTTGCATACAATCAAAAGAGTAAGTTGATCATCAGAAAAACACAGAGGAAAAGGAAGATAACTATAGATAATGGCATACTTTACACCTATGAAGAAGTCATATTTGATGTGAAAATAACTTGGATGAGTCAGTTGGTATTAGCAAGAATTGTTATTTTTCATTCCTCGTTAGACAAGTCCATGGAAGAAGAGAAAGAGATAGAATATGCAAGGAAAGAATCGACATCACTCCAACGCCAAGTTCAATATTATTAGGAAGTCAGAGGAACTTTTAATCTTGTCAAGAACCTTCTTGAGGAACATGATAAACACCAACAAATTCAAGAAAATTTTCTAAAGAAGGTGGTTTAATTTCAACAACAAACCCTACTACTAGTGATAACATGTAAACAAGTAGTATGATGGAGAGAAAATGTGCCAGGGCTTTGAACTAGGTTGAATTCATTAGGAAAATCTAGAAGGACCGAGGAGAAGAATACCATGACATCAAAATTTTAACGGATGATAATATAGATATGATGCACTTAGCAACACAATACTAGTTGGATATCATGAGGAGCCAAGGAATTGGATGGTAGAAGAATGGTCTACTGGTAATAGAACATGGGAGAAGATCAATTGAGAAACGATTGACCTCCAACTGCCAATGTTTGGATCACTTAAATATTTTCAGTGAATTGAAGAGGTATTAATGGGTTTCAAATGAACCGTTGAAGAGTATCAGGTAGAGGTCAAAAAGACAATTGCAGTTGAACGTAGTCATCTATATAAGTTTTTGGTTGGAGCGATCAATACTATGGATAGACTGGAGAATTTGACACCCAAAATAGAGGGGTATACTCTGTGATATAAAGAAAGAAAGGAAAACTTGAGTATCCTGATGGATCAACATAGGTTCTGTTTTATCCAAAGATGTGTTGATCTGTACTCATAGTGGGCTACATATATTGATGAGCATGCAAGTCCTAAGACTCTTGGATCACATGAGTCATCTTGACTCACTTCTAGTTAGGAATTCATAATTGGATAACTATATCAAAGATTTAATTAAAAATATCTAGAAGAGCCAAGAAGTTTTGTGGAACCACTATGTGATTTGATTGTATTGTGGATTATTTTGTGAACAATTGTTATGTCATACATGTCAAGTAAGGATTCAAAATTTCAGTATTTCTTTATTTATTAGTTTCCCATCCTTTATAAATTTTGGTTTTTCTATTTAGCATAGTAATAATTACATAATTAATTTTCTAATCATTAATGGAATGAATGAAAAATTTCTATATGTTTCTTGGGAGTATCTTGTTAGCTATATATTTAATTAGAACTATTTCTAGGGAGAACAAAGTATGATTGCGTGACTATTCCTAGTTATTGTCTTTCAAAAGTATTGTTTGAAATAAAAATATCTCTCTTTACATTGGAGTCCTTCTGAATTATTTGGATGAATTGAGTCATTGTGACATTAGCCAACCATTCTTCTTAGACCTTTGTAAGCCAATCTGATATGGTAAGTATAAAGCAAAGTGAGATACTTCATCCTCATATTTCCTAGAAAAGCATTAACCAACACATTCTCTTTACTCTTTTTGTATATGATCTCATAATCATACCTTAGCATCTTAACTACCCACTTGTGTTTCTAAAGTGATGAAAACCTTTGTTACAACAATTATTTCAAACTATAATGTTTTTTCTTGATTTGGAAGTGCCTTCCAATGAAATACAAGTACCAAGTATTAATTGCATGAAGGATAATTATCATGTGTTTATCATGGGTGTACTTTCCTATATTTATGTCACACAATTTTTTATTGGTGAATTCCAATGGGTATCTCTCTTGCATCAACACCACTCCAAGACCTTTTCCCAAGATGTAACATTCCAAGACAAAATTATTTGTGAAATTGGGCACTATTAAGATGGGTGTAGTACACATGGCTTACTTTAAAGTTGGAAATTCCTACTTCACAACATTGTTCAATAAAAAGGCATTGCTTCTTATCATGGAAGTTGATGGGGCTACAATTCACCCATAGTTCTTCACAAACTACCTATAGTAGCCTATAAGGCCTAAGAAATGATGTAATATTTTCAAAGTCCTAGGACATTATCAATCCTGCATGGCCTCAATATTCTTGGGATGCACTCACACCCTATCATAACTAACCATGTGACACAAGTATTCCACTTTATAAGTGTCAAAGAACATTTGGGATACTTGAGGAACAACTAGTTATCTTGGAGTAGTTAGATGTATTTATAAACATATGGCACATGTGCTTCCCAAATTTTCTATAAATTAGGATATCATCAAAGAATACAATAACAAACTTGTGCAAGGGAAAACAAACTTGTTCATAAGGCTCTCAAAGGTGGATGGGACATCACAAAGACAGAAAGGGATCACCAAAAACTCATAATTTCTTTGATGAGTGCAGAAGGCCATCTTAGGAATGTCCACCTCTTTCAGTTGAATTTGGTGGTAACTTGAGTGAAGGTCTATTTTAGTGAATAAATTAGCACCATGTTGACGTGGGAAAAATTCCCTTTGTCAACAACAAGGGTTATTCCCAATGAGAATTCCCAATTAGACCTCTCACCATTTGGAAAAGGGAACCCATTCAGATTCTGGCCTGGGAAGCATTTCTGGTTTGGGGTTTACCGGTTGTTGCCCTGTCCACTGAAGAAGGTTTTCTAAGATAAAGAATGAAATGAAACTAATATAAGATGCATGCACCTAGATGAAACTAAGATAACTAGAAATAAAACATATAACCAACCATGCTTTTGTCAATGGCCCAAGAAATAGTTCACATAGAGTAAAGACAAGAATATGAATAAATAACTGCAAACACATAATAATATAGCATTTAAATAATTATTTACAGTCCTATGCCCACAAATTCAGACAAATATTCCCTAAAGAACCAAAATAAGAATGCAACAAACATAAATTAGAATAGTCTACAATAAAAAGTACATTCTTACACAACCTGAGTGCTAAGAAAAATGCAAAGGAGTAATCCACAATGTATCCAACTCAAGAATCAAAGTTCTCCAGAAATAACTTGGCCAAATAGGCTTCTCCTCATTAAAAGTTTCAGGAATAGTACATGAAAGCTCCAAGAGACAAAATCCCATTACTTAGATCCAATCTCCATATTTATTGATATTCAACTTGACTCTTGGCCTTCCACCTACCCCATGACCTTTCATTTACAAACGTTTTTTCTTATCTTCTTTGGAATCATGAGGGAATAAGGACAGTAGAAATGTTTATACTTTAATCTATTATATGCAATTACATTACGAATTTGTATGTTAGTGCTGGTGGGGTATCATAGATTTTGGCCATAGTGCACCTCACTCGCCCTGATGACTGGTTTGGACATTGGGAAACTCTTCTCCCTCCAAGTTTGGTATTCGACCATCATGGGATTCATAATTCTTCTTCAACTATTTGAGTCTGATTCCCTTTCATTGTTCCTCTATTGTTGTGACAACTTTTGTTGTTGTTGTTACTCCATCATCCTCAATGGGAGATCTTATTTATGAGGGTACTATTGCATACTAGTAGATTTCTCTTATGTGTAGCTATTGTTCCTTCATGGTTTTCTCCCCTCACATGTTTCCTATCCGGATTGTTGAATATGATCTTCCTTTAACATTGGTACCTAACACCATTTGACATGCAATATATGAGTGACCATAGAATAATATTGAAACAAAGTTTCAGAACCATGCATTTGAACCAATAGAATTGAAATATTAACTAATTGAGATTTCATATATTCGTCCCTGAGTTCGGTTCTTGGTTCCTTTAGTCTTGGTTGAAGTATTGTGTTCTCCAGGGTTTTTGCTGTTGTGCCAAATATTAATCCAAAAATTGTGAACAATTCATGAGGCATATCTGAAATCATATAATTGTGAAGTTGTAGATATCGGAAATACCTTTCCAACAATATAAGGAAAATGTGAAATAGGCATTGGATTCATAAGTTATGACCAAAATATGAAAGATAGTTTTGGAGGGTCCTACTCCTATATCAACAAGTTAAGCATGAACTCTCATCTATAACAACATGATGAACACAAACTCTCCTCTGTATCAACAAGTTAAGAACGAACTCTCCTCTATATCGGCAAGTTAATCACAAACTCTCCTCTATATCATCACGACGATCACAAAATGTCCTCTGTATCAACATGATGAGCACAGACTCTCCTCTATATCAACATGATGAGCAAAAAATATCCTATATATCAACAAGTTAAACATGAACTCCCCTCTATATTGGCATGATGAGAATGAACTCTCTTATGTATCGATGAGTTATGCACGAACTCTCCTCTGTATCGGTAAGTTAAGAAAAAACTATGCTCTGTATCGACACGATGAGCATGGACTCTCCTCCATGTAGGAAGACAAATAAAAAAATCTCTAAGTGTCATTTTTACAGGCTAGAAACAATAAGAGCTTGAGTTCAAAAGTCCATAACTTTCTCATACGATGTCTGATTGAGGCACCATTTTTTGCAATGTGGAGAGCACAAGGAGGCACTTCTAGTGAGAGAACTTACAAATTCATTCAAGCATTTGAGGGGATTAATGTTTAATGAAGGTCATGATAATCCAAGCTTTCTTGACAGGAAATACTTGGAGATCATTATGTCACTTCTGAACCTTGTATTTCGATTCCGTCATTGGCGTTGGAATCATAATCCTGTAAAACATACATCTAGCTTGTTTCAAGTGTGAAAAATCCACTTTGACCAATACCCAAAATTGTGAGAAAAGACATTTTTTAATGAAATTTCAGACCCCATTCTCGCTACTTATTTGCTTGAATTATATTCCATCAGTTCATGTGTTATGTGTGTTGTATAGGCTATGAATTCATCCATTGGAGCTGAGGTCATTTGTTAGTGGCTTAGAAATATAATCCCGTGACATTGTTTAGGAGTTGGGAGGACCAATTCCCCGATGAGATGTAATTCAGATCGAACATGAGTATTATATATGTTGCAATTAACACACCTGACAATAGATGACACTTTCATGATCATGGTTAGTCATAAAATCAAGAAGGCGCAAAACATGCATGTTGATATGGCATGTGTAATGAAATTGTTGGAGACACAAACATACTTAATTATGAATGCAACATAATGTAGATTAAGCAAGGTAGGATATCGTTCATCAATTATTCACTCAGGAATGGAAAGCTTAATCATTGGAAATTATAGGAACCTGACTGACAGACACAACGAGAAGGATCTGAGTTGTAGTAGAATAGGAGAGGCCTCTATATGAAGGCATCTGGCTGAGACGATCTGTGTCGACAAGGGAAAAATAATCACCATCGATATTATTAGTGTCAATGAGGGGTCGACATCTTTCAGCTAGCATACCGAAGACATGAAGGGGAAATTCACTGACAAGTAGTGTACCAGAAAGAGAGAGATGAACCTCGACGATACACTATGTATTGGAGAGAAAGAAAGGAACATTGCCGATACATGATGTATCATCAAAGATGGGGGGATCTACATTGATGTATATTGATGGTCAAAAATGTATGAAGAATCATTTTATCAGTGTTCAAGGAATGATGGGTGTTAGTGTATTTTCAGTTGATGAAATATTGACCATCAATACAAGAGAAATCTATTGGAAAAAAATTAAGAGTTGGTTCAATTGCATATTGGTGAAGAAAATTTGAAGTCAGTGATATGGGATGTATCGAAGGAGGAAGAAGGATGTTCATCGATACAACCTATATCAGTAAAGGAAAGAGGATGACCATCGATACATGGTGTATCGATGAAGGAAATAGGAATATCTCCAATATACAGTGTATCGACGGGGAAGAACCTTCCTTAAAATCGCTGAAATGGTAAAGTATGGAGAGTGAGAAGAGAGACTTGGTATTTTCCATTTACATGAGATATTCTAAGAGTCTTTCCAGTAGAAAAGTTTAGTAGGGGG
Source organism: Picea engelmannii (assembly GCA_009831015.1). NCBI lineage: Eukaryota > Viridiplantae > Streptophyta > Pinopsida > Pinales > Pinaceae > Picea > Picea engelmannii. Next base: position 234,249 of record ML782275.1, read on the forward strand.
GGGGGGGAATTTATTCTCTTATAGAAAAGGTAAGAGAAGAAATTAGGGAGGGTGTTGTGCTGGCACAACAAATGGTGACACACTGGGCGAAGTCAAAATCTTTTCTAGTCTTCCCCAACTTATGAGAAAAAATGTAGAGGGTCATATAATTACTTTTAAGATAAGAAATTATGGAATTAATGTGAAATAGTTACCTGAAAGATTCCATTGCGGTGGGATTACAAGTGATGCTTGCATGCTGGATAGTAGAGCTATTTTGCTGTAAATAAAGGATGAATGATGGTAAGATTTATTTCCTTAAAATGTGTCAGTGATTCAGGTTGGTATCTCCATCATGGGGGATGATGTAGGTTTGGGATATAAAAAATATTTCACCAAGTGCATATATAT